>JAYECN010162205.1:0-78953 GCA_035222435.1 Microcambeva ribeirae | reverse complement strand
CTCCTCTCAGCCTTCTCTTCTCCAGGCTGAACAGGCCCAGCTCTCTCAGCCTTTCCTCACAGGGCAGATGTTCCAGACCCCCGATCATCCTTGTAGCCCTGCGCTGGACTCTCTCCAGCAGCTCCTCATCCCTCTCGAACTGGGGAGCCCAGAACTGGACACAATGTGGTCCTAATGTGGTTACTGTGGAAAAGCTTGACCTTTTTCCAGAGCAGGGTAAATGTTTTACTTCTAATGGCCCACGAGGCTGCCGGATGCTGCACTTCTGGGAAAGTTGTCATTGTAACCCGATATTTTTAGTACAGTCACTTGTGTGCTGGCTCCTCTGAATATTCAGGCTTTATCTGCTGCTTCTGGCCTTAGAAAGTGCTCTGCAGTTAAGTGTAAAACTTCAGTTACTACAAATTTCCATCTTTTCTAGCATTTTGGCCTTTGTATACAGTTACTGTGCTCTGACAGTGTGTTTTAATCTAATAAAACATCTCTTGGAAAATGAGTTTTAAGTCAGATGGGAAGAACAGCCTCACATTTATTGTGACTTGCATGTTCACTCAAACACTGTGTGATATTAAGTAGTTTAAATCTCCAGCCTATGAACTGTAAATTAACATTAAAGGCCTCTCTTAACATCCATTACTCTGTTTAAACAGTCGTGTAGAATTACTAGCTGTCAGTAATTCCTATTTGAATACAAATACATCTTCTGTTCTAATGTTGTTTTGGCTTTCTCAAACCACGTGCTGTGAAAAGAGTATCTTAAAATTAGGAAATGGCAAAGCTAAATAATGTAATGGATCGTAGGGAGTTTTATTGTTAGTTAATAGAAGTTTCAGGTTTGCTTGTATCAGATTATTGGTTTTCTCTGAAAGCAACGATAGCTTCCTTGCTGGTGAGCACACATCTCGCCAGGACACTGCAGCTCCTCGCCACCCCCAGCATGACGGTCTGGCCTGTGAGGACGTGAAGAACAAGATCCTGTGCAGCCAGGAGCCTTTAAGGCAAGCGGACAGGACAGCGTGGAGTTCTCATTGCTGCCTCTTTCTTTGGGTCACCAGAGAATCTTGGCCCCAGAGCTCTCAATTTATCCCACTTCACAAGTCAGGGACACTTGAGCATTAGGCATAATAGACAAACCATTAAAAGCCCCATCGCGTGTGCTGCAGGGTGCACTTTGGAGCAGACCGAGCAGTGGGACTTGTAGTGAAGAACTTGTCATTTCCAGTTTTGTAGCAGTTGTGAAAAAGTGCTTAGTATCTTCATGATACTGGGACAGAGTATTGATTTCACTGTCATCAATGGGCTTCCTAAGGAAACCCAAGATTTACTTAATACTCTTGAGGACTGAGATCAGATCAGAGCTGTGTTAATCCCCATGATTAATTCCCTTCTCATCCTGTTGCCAGGTTTTCACCTCACTGGGGTGTGTGCATCTCCAACTGCTTGTCCTGCTGCTGCTTGTGGTCTTTGCCATCTCCTATCCTGTGCTGCAGGATGCAATGTAATACCATATAAAACAACCATAAACCAAACTTGCTCATCCTGGCTCCCTTCCTCCTTGCAGCCCTCTGTGCATCTTTTCCCACTGTATACAGCTAGGCCTGACAAAGCCTGGGGAGGCTGGAAATTCATTACTTTTCCTCTGGACTTGTTATACCTGATTTTCAACACCATGTGGGGACTAAGATCCTTTGAAGTTCCTTGATTAGTGTTTTGGGGGGGGGGGGGGAAACAAAATGCCTGTTTAAGCTTCTGACCTTTCATAACAGCATATAGAACTCCAGTGCTCGAATTCCTTCTTGAAGCAGCTGCTCTAGAATCATATTTAACCAGTAATTAGCTGTGAAAAAATGAGAATTTGATTATACTTTGTATTTCAGCTTCCATTTGTGGTGAAGTCAAGACCTATTCAGCTTTATGCTCCATTGTGGAGATGAGATTTTTATTCTTACACATTACAAGTTTTTTTGCTCACTGAGTGTTAAGAATGATCTTATTAAAAGGTTCTCCTGGTTTAACTTTGTTGCTAGATACGTTTTCATGCGCTGTGATGAGCAGCTTAAGGGCTGAGCTGGAACTTCGGCGGTGGGCAAAGATGCAATGGGCTGACAACAGAAGTGCGGCTCTATCCCTGCATTGCAGTATCCAGCTGATCTGTGCAAATGCTGCTCTGCAAGGCTGCATAGTGGGCAGTTAGCTGTGTGTGGTGGCTATTCAGTCACTACATTTGTGGGGACGCAAGTGATTGTTTCCATGCCAAAATGCTGCTCTTGATTTTGTATCTACTGCTGTCCTGACTAACACAGCATTGAATGCCCAACACAGACCCAGGAAACACCTGTCCTTGCAGTACACAGATTTAAGAAATAGCTCTTTTGCAGGAGTTTTTGATTAGGACCAATTCATTTTCCTTAAATAAATGCTGAAATAACACGTTTAAAATGATCCTACAGAACACAACAAAGCCATTTCTGGTACAAGTTATGTATGCTGCAAAGCTGTAATGTCAAATGTGCCTTGTGCCATAAATGCTTTCTAAATAGCGGTCTTGCCTGTTGAATGTCACAGCCCAAAGGGCTCTGTCCTGGATTTCCTTAGGTTCAGGGGCTCAGTGCTCCCTGGCTGTGCTGGGGGCCCTGGTGCAGTCTGTGGCGCCCTGCACTGTGCAGGGTGCCCCCCTGTGCAGGCCGCTCCTGGAGCTGCTGTGTGCAAGAGGCCCTGTTAGCGTAGGGGAGACTGACCTACCAAAAGTTTGAGATGCTGCAATGTGTCTTGATGTTCTTCATACAAGATGCTCATGGGACAAAGAATGTCCCCCTTCTCCCATGTGAATGTAATGGTGACCGGCACTTACCGGACCAGCCATTCCTGCTCCCATGTGCACTTGCTCATTTATTCTCTTCCCCTCTGTCCCCATCTGCTTTTGTGAATCTGTACCTAGCAGGACCCCCACAGCAGAGGACGTGTCTCTGAGATTAGTTTTCAGGCATAGGGGCTGCTGTGTTTTCATTTAGGTGGAAGGTGCAGCTTCAAATTCCACCAGGCAGAGGCAGGAATGGAGGCTCCTCCCTATGTTATGGATGGGAAATCTTGATCTCGGGAATGTTGTGTGAGGCAGCTCCTAAGGAGTCTTAGGGCTGTAGAAACCTTAGGCAGTAAGAGACCTGCATTCAAGTTCTCTAACTCCTGGCCTTGATACCTATTCTGTTTTTGTTTGGGATGTGCTGTGTGTGGTGGTGGTTGTTGCTTTGTGTGTGGGTGTTTGATCCACCTTGGTGCTTGGAAAGCAGGAGAGCTGCCACACACTTGCTCCTACCTACAAGAGCTCCCATGGCTGGTGCGTGGATGGGCTCTGGAGCCGCGGGGTGAGCGGCTGCGCGAGGCTGTGGACTCGAGCGCCTCAGCCACGCACCTCTCCGTTCCAGTTGGTGTAAGGTATCGACGGCACTCGGGCCTTTTCGTGTGTGTGACTGAGGACATGACACAACTGAGCACTATTTGAGGCAACACAGCTGTAATGTATTTACAGGGCAGTGCCCTACATCTTTTTCTTAAGAATTGCCCCAGAAAACTGAATGTTGTTGTACATATATGGGTGATAAAATTATTCTGGAAGGGAAGGGGGATTGCATTGGTAAGACTTATTTTCTTCAACTTACGTGCTTAGTACACTTTTCTAGCCTCTCATTTGTATGATAGGTTTTTTTTATGTCTTTTTCTTGTGCGTCTTGCAATTCAATTGCACCATTCATGCCACTGAATTCCGCTGGGATTGAGCTGGAGCGCGTTCAAGCTGGACACTGTAGCCGCCCAGGCCAAGGTCCCCTTCATGGGTGTCCTCCCCGCGCGGGGACCCTGTGCCCTGCGCTGGCGCTGCCGTGTGCACCGGGGCCTCGCCGCTGGCACTCAGCTCGTCGTTATGCACGATGCACTCTGTGTCCTCGTCCTTCAGGTGATCCTGAGGGTTTCAAACGGGGAGAAACGTCAGTGGAAGGGAGACCCTGGAGGAAGCTCTTGGATAAAGATTTGGTGAAGAACAGCTCTGAGGCACTTTGGCTTCCATTTTGTTTCATTATTGGCTCTTTCTCCCCACTCCGTTTTATTGTATTGATCTCACCTTGCTGTTGAGCAGAACAAACAGCTGCTCACCATACTCTGCTCTAGGGGCAGTGCTCAGAACAGAACCTGCTATTCAGGCCTTCAGGATCCTTTTTGTGTCCAAATATCATCCATGTCAATAGAGCTGGGCAGTCAATACTTTCAGAACCCACGTGAACCACCTAAATCGTGGCACTCCTCTTGAAGACATAATGTTGCACCTGTCCAGACCTCCCCAGCCTTAAAAATGAGAGGCTCTGGCAAGGGGACTTTACCAAAGCTTTGTGTAAAGCGCAGTGGGATTCGGGTTCCCCCCCGATGCCGCGGAGCAAGGCGGGTACTTACGCCGTAGGCGCTGGGGCTCGTCAGCAGCCTGGCCACGGGATTGCACCATTCGGGCAGCGTCGTGGTGAGGGGCGGGCCGGCGTGGGTTAAAATGGGCTTTAGGTATCTGTGGGGTTCGTTAAGGAATATCTCCCATTTGGGTGTTGATACTGACTTGCCTCTCTATTACACAAACTTAAGATGCAGCTCTATGAGTGACTTGTTGTAAAAGTGGCAGTGAACACTTTCTCTTAAACATTCAGCTTTTTGTAAAATCTTTGCATTTCTCACATGGACAGTGTATTCCATCAAATATTAAGTTTGCTTATTGCTAGGAGTGCATAAATTCTGTGATATTTATTTTTGGTATTCATGCATTTGTTCTACACTTCATACATCAATGCTCCTTTATATAAAATTATGTAAATAAGGCAGGAACAGGCTTTATGCTATCTCTTCACACCTGTCTTTCTGATCTTTTCATCCAAAGGGGCTTTACTGAGATAAAAGAAAAACCTGGCAGCAGAGGCAATTATGTCATCCTTGTATCTGTCAATAGCAGCTCTCCCAGGAGTGCTGCAAGTTGCCTTCTTTCTTGCTACTTTTACTCACAAAGTAGTTTTCGGCCTTGTTTGGGAAGTCGGCCTGTCAGCTGTTCTTGCGGTTAGGGAGAATTTTCCTTATTGATTGCATTTCCTCTCTCTCCCTCCCACTCCTTCAGGAGTAGAAGAAAACAGAAGTAACAAATGTGAACTGAATAAAGACTTGCAGCTCTGCAGCTGTGTTGCAGAAATTCTAAGCTAGTAAGAAAGGATCTTAAACCTGGCTGTTTTAGCCCTCACTTTCTGTTATTATTTGTTTACGGCTCATCACTGCTCTGCATGCCTAGCACAAATCCGGGCTCGTGAGAAAACTGAGTCATGTAAAGCAGCCTGATGAGCTCGGTTATCGATCAGAGGGCTAGATAATCGACTCTGTGCTATGTAATTCAGTATGGGAAGTTGTTTTATTGTGTCTGAGTTCTATGTGCGTGCATACATGCCCTTGTGCACTTTATTCTTTCAAATTACATCTGTCAAAAAGGTAATGTGATTATTTCAACCAAGGCCTCATGAAATTGGCATAAAAAAATGAAAGATGAGTCCACTTCAAGAAAGATCACATAATAAAAATTGCTCAGAACCATGGTCTAGGAATTGAGGTGGGAGTCTCATGGGGAAACTCAGATCCTTCTGCTTCTGTGAAAGTAACATCAAACCAAGCAACCCTTTTAACCCATCCCAGTTTTCTTTGAAATCTCAAGAAAGCCCTCCCGAAGTGCCAAGCTGCTGAGAGCCTTTATTGAAGGCCATGTGCGCAAGCCACCACTTGGAGGTGTTTTGTTCTCAGCATGTCAGAAAACCCAAGTGACAGGGTAAAACTGGAGCTTGGAGTCCAGTTCTAGGTTTGTAGTCTTTGGTAGGACTGGCTTTCCTAGTGCAGACCACCTGGGGTGCTTGAAGGGAGCTGTTGGACCCAGTGTGAGAAGTGCAGGCTGGTGATGAAGGTGGAACCTGTCCTGCCTGCTGGTTTTATTCGCTTCTGGAAGTAACAGAAGATGAATTCATATTTTCTTTCCTAGGCCTCACTTCAAAGCAGCTTTATAACTTTGTGATGAGCTTTGTAATGCCTGTGTCACCTGAGCCCTGCGCTCCCGTGCGCGGGGCTGCAGCCCGCGCGCTGGTGGGAAGCCTGGGAGCTGTCGGAAGAGGAGCCGAGGTGGGCTGCAGCGGGGATCCCCCTCTGAACAGCATTATCGCCCTGTTCCCGAGACGAGCTCGCTGCTTTGTAGGAGTATGGCTGTTTCCGAGTGGTTGGCGAGGGAAGGCTTCGCTCTGGGCTGCAATGAGCCCTCCAAGGCCCCTGGTATTGCTTTTGCTCCAACACATTTATTCTCTGCTCTTTGTGTGATTGCTTTGCAACATCTCGAGATGAAGTTCAAGCTAAAGGCAATTTTCTTCTGCTTCTTGAGGAGCTTCTGGTGCTGTAACAAACTAATTTATGGTTTTGTTTTTTTAGTTAACTAGCAAATGCACTAAAAGAGCCTAGCTTGCATTAGCCAATTTTCATTATTTTAATAACCTGCACCATAATATTTTCACTCTTTTTGGCACTGTTATTTTGTAGTATTGCAGACATAATTGTCTTTCAGTGCAGCATGAAAGAGGAATCCTAATCTGTACAGTACTAGCATTTGAAACTTATGAGCTGTGGGTCTAAAATGTTTTTAAGGTTAACAGAGGTCTTAGCATACTCCAGCTGCTCTGGTTGCATCTTCCAGCATCTCCAGTGAGAAATAACTCAAATGGTGTGATAGAAAAAGGTAGATATTTCTCAAGGGCTGCTTTAAAAATGAGAAGAAATTATGTGTAAACCTCCTAGCAAAGAGTATCACCCTCTGGAGCAAGGGGTCTGCGTGCACCTCTAGCAGCTGCTCTTGTTAAGAGTGTGAACAGAGGTGTTTTTCCAAGTTTTTCCAGTGTGGTCTAGCTTGGGCTTTCAGAGAAATGGCAACAGACATCTCCAAGGAGACACCTGAGCTCTTTGCTCCAAGCACAGAGCACTTAATGTCTTGGGCGTTCATCAGAGCCAAGACTGGGCTTTTTTGTTTGTTTTTGTCCTAAATCACAGTGCCTGAAGCAAACCTCCAGCATGGAAACTTCCCTCTCAGATAGCTACTATTTTGCAAAATTGTAAATATTTCAAAGCAGACTCCTAAAATGAGAACTTTCAGTCTTAATGTGCAACACTATTGTCACTGGCCATACCACACCTTATGTAGGACTTTCATTCTGGGAAAAAACAAACAAAAACCCCAAAATCTTTGAGACTTCAATAACTGATTTTTCATCCCGATATGAGGAAGAAAAGCCGGCCTTAGCTGCTCATGGGCTTGGCTGGAGGCCTTCAGAAAAGGCTGATGTAGAGGGTTTGAGTAAATGCTGTGAGCAGAAGAGGTGGCGGCAGTTTGGAAGGCAGCTCTGCAGAAGCCAGTGTTGGGCCCAGAGCTGTGCTGCCTGCTGCCTCCAACTCTGTGAGCCTCTGCCAAAATACCTGCTAAAGCCCCTGTGAACATGGGATTTTGTAGCATAATTTTGACTGGTATCACAATTACTTTTCAGAGACCATCTTCATCTAGCTAGCAAGCAAGCTGTGCTATAAATAGGCATTTAAGTCTATCATTTATCTCCTGTTATTAGGTGTTATTTATTCTGTAGGTGTAAGTCCCTGCAGGTAAATATCAGCCCTCCCAGAACATTCTTTGTGCATTTTTTTGAAGATTTCTTGTGGTTTGTAGCCTTTTATTCTAAAGGGTCCCTTTTGTGAATATTTTGATTTAAATCAGTTTGTAAATTTGAGTTAGAAGTGTGCTTATGGTAAAACACATGAAGGAAAGATACAAAGGAAGAAATACAATTGCTGCCCTGTCAAAATGGTTTCCTCAGTAAGGACAAATGATCTTTGTCCCTTGGTAGGGTTTCAGATCCTGGAGGAGGACTTGGATATTAGCTGTGTGTGATGGCCCAGGCTGGGGAGGCATGAGGATGAGTCCGGGTGTTAAGTGCACAGCAGACTAAACTCACCCACTGGAGAGGCCCACGGACAAATGTCCTCCTGACTCTTGCAAGAGGGGATAATCGTTCCCTTGCACCAAGGAGTTGCCCTCAAAAGATGGGGAGTTACCAGTGCAGGCCAACTGAAAAGGGCAGTGTGTTGCTATATGTTGTATCTTAGTATTAAGCTTTCACTATTAGAGGAGCAGACGAGTATGTTTTTGAAAGGTCTGTGAGATCTAGACAGTGATTTAACATCTGAGGATGATCTAATGTGTGCTATGGAGGAAGCTGGGAGGAAGGACCGATTGCTGGGGAATTCTGTTCTGGTGCCCTGTGGCTCTGATCTTGTGTGTGGAGAGGGTTAAAACCCCAGCAAATTCCCTCACTGTTGCTGTAATTTGAAATACTAAACATCAACAGATTATCTGAAGCAGGTTGTAGTCATGTAAAGCCATGTTAATGGGTCTCACAATATTTGAATCATTTAAAACTCATTGTTTCTGTTGTTCTTGTGTCTGAGAATAGGAAGGATGGGGGAGGCCGGGGAGATGAGTGGTAGTAACTAGTTCAGTGCATCCTGTTCTGTCTGACTTTCCCTCTAGGGTCTGGAGCCAGACATGGTATCAGACTCAGAGAATTAACTTTGGCTTTTATGTGGGGCTGAAAATTTGCTGATTTGGACTTGGAAGCAGAAGGGCACAGGTTGGGGCAAGATGGATGGAGCTGATGCGCTTCATCTGTGCTGGCTGTGATATGGTTAATTAGCTGCAGCCTGAAAAGTGGCTTGCTTTTTTTTTTCTTTAAAGATGCATTGAGTAAAATATCTGGGATATTTGCAGACTGTGGGTTTTCAGTTGTGAGCTCACCGAAGCAGAGAGGAAAATAGAGACATTCTACTCAAGTGATCTGCAGCCTGTTTTATCCCAAATTTAACACCTCCACGCAAAGGAAAAATATCTGAGTAAATGGGGACTGGCTTGTGTAAGTGAGGGGTAATGCAGCTGCCCTTGGTAATAAAAGGACAGGGCATGTGAAAGGATGGGATAAGAGTCCTATGTGACTAGGAAGGAACATACAAACAGATCTGAGTGCCAGACAAATCAATACTAGAGAAAGCTTTGGGGGATACAGGTTACAAAAGGCAACTAAAAAGTGGAAAAATCCTTCCTGATACCAACTGCATAGTAATAATGAATGCGTAAATAAAAGAACCTCTACCCAAAAACCCCAACCACCTTAACCTCCCCTCCTCCAAGATAACTGTATTGTATTAGTGACATCAGCCACATCGAAGTTAGTGACATCGCCCATATATCTTTATACAAAGCACATAATAAAGTCCCAGACAGGGTAGTTTTGAACAGCTATCGCATGGGGGAATGCAAAGGAGGTATTTGTTACTAAGGCGAATGCCCGGACGCCGGCTGCTCTGCGTACACTGGCAGATGCCTCCAGGAAAGCAACTTAGCAACAGGACAACACTGGAGTGGTCTTTGGTTCCCGTGCGGGGAAAAGGGTCTTGGTGACATATGTGCAATTCTTAGACAAAGAGACTCTGTTCTAAGACTATTCAAAACTGACATGGTCTCCCCTAACTTTGACACCTGGTGCTAGGATAACCTGGGTCACTGCTGATCTTCCCATCTCCAATATCGATACAGAGAAATGGGCAAGTCCCAAGGCAGGGAGCTCCATTCTGCAGTGTCTGAGCTAATTGGAGTGAATTGAAGCTAGGATGAGATTCTCTCCTTTTATTGACTATAAAGGAGCCCAAACACCTCATTTAGACTTAGGTACCTAATTAATAGTCATCTAAAGTTGAGTGAAGTGAATCTTGGTCTAGGATATAACTAAAAGCAGATCCCTGAGGCAAAGCATAAGCAACCAAACACAAGGTCCACTTTATCAGGGAGCTACAAGGCTATGAAAGGCAGCCATTTGCACAGCTGGGAAGTACTTTCTGAAACTCTAGAAGAAAAAATGTAAAAATACTATGGGCTTGTAGGTAATAAATATGACACCAAAGCCAGCAGCAAAAACAAAATGTTAAAAAAAAAATTAAGCTTGACAAAAATGAATGGTCTTAATGACCATGGAAGTCATAAAAGGCAATTTCACCCTGGAATTATATAATATATATAAAATAGTTTATATATCCTGGCCTCTTTGCAAACATAAGAAATGTATGAGGATGCTCCTGATGTGGCACTAGGGCCAGCGCTGCAGGCGCGGTCGGGATCTGCAGCCCCTCCATGGGGACAGGGGCTCCCGCAGGCGCTGTCCTCGAGCGCGGCCCCAGCTCTGGGGAGAGCCCTGGTGAGGGTCTGCCGGGCGCTGCGGCCGCTCTGCAGCCATGTTTGGCAACGCGACCCCGCTGAGTGCGGTGGCACCTGCGGTGCCTCTGCGCTGGGAGAGGAGAGCTGGGCCCTGGGGGCTGGTGGGACGCGGCGGGGCAGGAGAGCGGCCGAGCTCTGCGGGCACCAAGGGCGCCGCTCCCTGCGGAGCTCCTGGAGCCGCCGCAGCGCGAGCCGGGCACTGCGGCAGCCACGACCAAGCTCCTGCGGTGGCCCTCGGGTGACACGGCCCGAGCCAAGGCCAGGGCACCAAAACTGTGCCCGCAGAGCAGAAGTAGTTCTGGGCACTTCTCCAGGAACTTGGGTACTTCGTGATTACCTAGACACAACTGTGCAAAAGCAGAGAAGATACCTCAGACCTACAGAGACTGTTTGACAGCTCTCCGGCCTCTGCCTTGCCAAGGCGTCAGGGGCTGCTCTGTCAGCTACAAAGGTGCAATTTGCAAGTGAAGGAAGATCCCACGGGGACACGAGAGAAATGCCGGTGCAGAGCTGCTCTGGGGTGGTGCTGGAGGAGGAGGCAGAGGTGTGAAGGGAGGAGCAGCGCAGCCTGTGTTCCAGTGCTCGCTCGCGTTGTAAACACTGCTGCAAATCGGGAAACAAACCGATGCCTCGGTGATGCTTTTGTACAGGCAAAATAGCCGCATTTAGCTGTGTGAAAATAGCAAAGTCTTTTGCTTTCTTTTTCCTTTTTTCCCCCCCTGCTTTTTGCTGTGTTTCAGAATACAGTAAATAAGAATCTAATGGTATCAAACGGCACTCACTTTGGGCCAAAGTTGTGTATTTAACGTCAAGTATTCAAACTATGGCCTTCCGTGCCTGAAAAAATCATGGAGACTTTAGCAAAGGGATGTTTATTCCACATGTTGCAGCCCTTCACAGCTGTGCAAGCAGAAACAGCAGGGGATGCCAGGCCCTAGGACTGTTGGAGGGATAAGAAAAATTCTACCCCCTAAAACCTCCAAGATGTGCTTGGAGGACTTGATTATTTTTGCTTCTGCTGGTGGAACTGGTACCTGACAGGTCTGCCACAGTACGTGGGAATCTGTGACCTTGTGATGTTGTCATTGCTGTGTTTGACTAAAGTATAAAATGCTCTTGTAATTCTTCATAATGGATTATTTCAACATGTTATTAGAGATGTTGCAGGTATTAGTCAAGGATCTATTTCAGAAAGCTTAAGCCCATTTCCTGCATACCTCATGTCTCAGCTTGTTATGCTTCAAGGGAAAGAAGCTGGAAAAAGGCTATGAAAGATATATTTGTTTTAATTTGGGTTCTTTCCTGTCACTGTTTCTTGTATCCTTTCCCCCTCTGCCAGCACTCACACTATCTACTAGGCAGATAAAAACCATGGTTGATTCTAAAATCAAATCCATGATCCTAACAAAAAAGAGTGAAGGGCTGTAGAAAGTGCAGAAACTTTCAAAAATGTGTTTAATCATCCCAAACTGGGTGTTTTGGCCACAGCAGTCTCATTTTTGTGGACTTGCTGGATTGTGCATAACATGGCAGGGTAACAGCTGTTGGCATCGAGGTACTGCCTAAGACACACAGAGTAGCACTGCGTGCCAGGGAATGAGCTGGCTGAAGGGTCAGACACGAGTCCTACCAGGCAGAATAGAGAGAAAAGGTTCAAATAAAGATGCGTGGCTGTGCCTGCAGACTGTTACTGACTTACACTAGGTGTTTTCTAAATTTTATAGAAAAGATTTTAAACTAGATTATATCTATCTTCACTGCACTTACTGTGGATTCTGCAGACTAAATACAAAACAGGCTTAAATTTGTAAATTGTCCAAAATTGTGTAAAGAAAAAATCATCACTGATTCTTATTTTTTTTAAACACATACTATAGATTTTGGAAAATACCTTCTTATTTCTGGTATTGGTGCTAGAAACTTTCTTAAGTATAGCAAATACTGTAAATGTAAACCCTGGGGCTAGACACTTGGTCTTGGATTGGAACTCTCTTTTTTTCCCTCCCATGGCTTTCAGGGAAAGGCGACTGTACCACAGTGACAATAACATCTGCTGGCTTAAACACCAGGCTCCTGAGAATGCTTTTATGGAAAAATGGACCTTGTCATACATATCTAACTTTTGACATGGGTGAAATTACAAGTTTGGCAAAAATGACCTGCATTAAATAAGCTTTATAAGGCTCTTGGAATGGCATTATGATTAAAAGTTAGCTCCTTATGGTATCAGTGAAACATCGATCAAGATGGACTGGTTGATAGATCTGATATGGTAATTACCAGGGAGAATTGCCATGAATTGGTGAGTGTTTCAGTGTAGGATTTGGAAAGATCAATTAAAAATGTGGTAGTCAATAATTTCACTGCTATAATGTGACTGATGATAAAACGTACGAGTGAAGTAGACAAGAGTGCTAAATGATGATAAGGACCGAACAGTTAGCTAGTGTCATCCAAATATTTACCTTAATTTTATTCCTGCAAACAAACAGTGTGTTTTGTGCGTTGGAAGAGGCGAGGAGGGTGAAGCCGCCCTGCGGTGACGGCGGGGGGCCGTGCCGAGGAGCTCCGTGTCTGGGAAACGGGCGCTCTCCAGCCTAAGCGTCCCCTTCTTTGTGCCCCTGCCCAGCTGTGGCCGGACGGCTGCGCTCGCTCCTCCTGCAGCTCCAGCTACTGGGCTGTGCTTAACCTGGCAGCGGTTTAAGCTGCCCTGTGCTGGTGAAACATGGGTTTCATTAGCTCTGAGCCTGGACCTGTCGCTCCCGGGCGAGGGTGACGGTGCTGGGTTGCCTCTGTGCTCGCTTACAGTCATCAACTTCAGGCTTGTCAACCGACTGCAGAGGACTCTTAACTCCCTTAGGATCCTGAAGACGCTGCTAGGTGTAAGGCATTTACTTGGATCTACAGTCATTTTGATTTTCTTCCTAAACCTGTCTCTGCCACCCAGGAATACGATTATACATGTGGACAATTCTTCCTTATACTGGAAAATATCTCTAAACCACATAGCGAATCTTGTGGAAGCTGGTGCCAGTCTGCTGCTTTGCCCAAGAGAGGGAACCTAGGAAAACAACGGGACAACTAAGAATGGGATGGTAGGGCAGCGTGTCCCTGGTGCTTCTGCATGGGACAGTCCCGTGGGAACAGATGCAGCTCCTGTGGAGCGTCCATGAGGTGGCAGGGAGAGAGGCTGGGCACAGGCTCCAGGAAGCCGATTCCCCTAATCGGGATCGCTATTAGCTGGCAGTAGCGTGACAACTTGTTAGTGTCCATATCAAGAGACTTAAATGAGCTTATCCCTTCCTAGTTTTACTTAAATGGCCCAGAGGGAGCTCCTAGGAGCCAATTTTCCTTCACCTGTCCTGGCTGGACCATTGGTGTTGCTCTGATCCGGACTTCGGGCACGCTCAGCTGTGCTCTCCACGCCGGCGTGGCTGGTGACTCTCCCCTGTCCCTGGCGCGTGGCTCTGCTGCTCCGGCGCCCGCGCTGCCCGGTCTGAAGTTACGGCTTTCAGCGTGATGCTGGGAGCCGTTCTGGTTCTGTCGTGGCACTTCTGGACATGTCCAGGGATGCTGTTTTTGATCACAGTGAGGGGCTAAACTACAGTTCTCATGAGATATCAAATTAATACTTATAATAGGTAGCTCTTTGGTTTCTTAGCTGAAAACATTTCTGGGTTTATATGCCTGATATTTCAATGAGAAGTTAGATTTTTTTCCAAGGGTGTTTTCATTCAGTTGAAATTTTTTTTATTGAAAAACATTTTTCTGGGAAAAGCACAGTTATGGCCCAACTGTCTGCACAAATAGAGCAGTGTCTGACCTGGGATAGCTGTCAAGGACAGCAGATTGCAAGTGTTTGGGCTGAAGGAGGACTGTGCTAGCTTGACCTCAGTACTAAATGAAGTCTTTGAGCACCCTTTGAGGGGAAAGGATAATCAAGGACATAGTTATATGGAAAATTGGATAAAATGCACTGTGTTTTTTAAGAAAAGCAGTTTGCGTCAGGCTAGACCTGTATCTTTATTTGATAAGATAAATGATTTGCTAGACAGGGGTCAAAGCAGTAGATCAAATATATGGCCTAAGTAAAGCGTTGATACTGTGCTTTGTATGAAAATGAGACATGAGGGAAAATAACATACACTAAAAGAGAGATCAGATTATTTTCCTTTTTAGTCAGTTTGAGCCATACAAAGGGACCTTGCATCCCTGGGATGCAAGGTTGGTTTTCCTAGGCCTGGGACGGTCCTGTTATGTGTGAGCAATGTTGCTGCCTGAACTAGAGTTCACCTGCAGATCTCATAAGCAGGTGCAAAGCAGGGGATGTCACAGTGAGGAGGACCAGCTCTTCAGACAGAGCTACTGTTTGAAAAGTGTAGGCTGCTTCAACCTGAAAGAGCCTGAGAACAGAATTAAATGAGCATCAAAAGAAATTAAATTATGATCGCTTTTGTAAACAGCCAGACCAAAATCCCTCTATTTTGTCATTGGAGTGACTTAATGTGAGTGCACAAATTTTAATATCAGTTATGCTGATTTACAGACTAGATAGAGGTAAAGGCAGGTAGTATGACATCTTATCAGTCAATATGAAATAGCATTGGAAGTGAAAACTTGTTTAGATGATGCATTGATGTGCAGTGTAATGATTTGTCTGCACTGTTATCTGCAGTAATACTATCAAGCCAAATAAACTTGAAATTTGCTTTTACTCATCTCACTTTAGTCTCTCTTTAAATTCACTTTATTCATCTCACTTCTGCAATTATGGCTTTCAGGTAGCTTAATCCTAAACTAATCTGAGAAGATAAGACACACTTTCTATTAAAACCTCTGAAAAATGCTATTGGCACAAATAAATGTGATCTGATTATAACCTTTTCATGAAGCAAGGTCTGTTAACAACAAATTAAGCTGCCTCTCATGATAAGATTATGTTGTCATTAAAAAAGAAAAGTTCCCTGTGTTTTGAAATGATGTGGTGGTGCGTATTGTTTGGGGATATAAAAGGAGAACAATACCCAAGGTTTGGAATTTGTGGTAATATGTAGGCACTAAAATGAAAAGGATGGGGAAAGTTGCACTGCAATTTCAGCTCTGGTTTGTTATAGTTACCTACTCTGCCTTTCTCATTGTAAGAGCTCATCCTTCATGGGCGTCCAGCTTGCTTGCTTTTAAAAGTGGTATTAGTACTTAGATACTTAAACTACTGCTTTTGTGCACTCCCTAGGGTTATCAGCAGCTCCGGTGCAGACACTGAGGAATGGGATTTGAGGCACAGTCTGTCATGGGGAATTAGGAAGAAGATTAGTCTGAACAAGGCAGATCAGTCAAAGCTGGAGGTGAATCTTTTGGCCTTTTTGCAAATGTTTGGGAGATTTTTGTTTCCTGGTATTTATGTTCCTGTGCTTGTGTGGTGGACAAAAAGTGTCTCTTCCGTGTCTTGGTAGAGCAATTAGAAAAAGAGCAGGCAATCATACATCCAACACACAGCTGTAGCTTTAAGGCTACTGTGGCACTTATCCTCCCTAACTCCTTGTTTTTGCTCTCTTCCATAAGAACGAATCCAGAGTATGTGAAGCTTACAAGGCTCCACAAGTTTTTATGGATCATTCACTGCCCTTTGTTAACATGGCTTTGTGCACCCACCAGCTAGGTTTTATGCAGCAGTTTCCTGCCAGTGTTCAGACACCTTCCCAATCGATGCTCTTTGCTTGTGTACAAGACACTTTTTTGGACCTATTAGAAGTTCTGAGACCTTGTTTCCAGGGCACGAGCTAACTGGCAAAAGTTACAAAGTCCTGAGTTGTTGCAACCTATTTTATTCTTCCTATTTCGCTCTGACTCCTGATGTTATTCACCTAAACTTATTTAGGTTGATGGTATTACCTCTGATAAACAGACACAAATCATTATTTTCTGCACATGAATCTATCACCTAAACATGTTTTCATTTTCAGTACTGTCTCAGATTAAGACTGTCAAAGTGTTATACTACCTGCCTTATTTCACCTTATCTTTGTAAATCTTTTTACAGGTTGCTCAAATGCAGGTTTACCAATGGCATTTTATGTTTTCTGTCTTTAGATTTTTGCTTCTCAAACTGCAACAAAGATTAAAAAAAGAAAACTAATCACTGATTAGCAACTGTAAATGACAAATTCCAGAAAAGTGCTCTTACAAAGAACTTAAAGGAAATGGCTGACCCATAATATTCAAACTTCCTTCAAACAAGTTAATGTTCATGTCTACTGTCTTGCAGGAGGAGAAATCAAATTTCCCCACAACCTTGAGAATATGCTCAACAACTGTAAATTGTTTTTCACCAATTATGCAAATAAGGTAATAAAGACAGGACTAGAATGATACAAGAAACTAGGTGAATGAGCAGTTATTTTAAATTATTGGAGGCAATTATTGGGGCAATACAATGGCTGTGCTATTACTATTGAAACATATGAAACACCTGATGACATTTTGCTGTCCTATGATAAAATGTTTAATGAACTTGCTTAGTTTCCAAGAGGGAGAGGTCTGCCATGCAGAAAAGAAAAAACAAGCTCTGACCCTGGTTCACAAGGCAGTGAAGTGTGTGGGAAGATGTATGAAGCAGAAACTATAAAAGATCTGGGTGTTTTTCCTAGTCTTCTGCTGACTATATCTATGGTACTTGACATCTCACTTAACTTTCCTGATCTTGCCATTTTTTTTTTTTTTGGTCTCTGAGATTACTGGTAGAGACACTCATCTTTGTCAAGTGCTTTGAAATCTATGGGTAAAAAAACTCTGCGCTTCACATGTGACACACAGACCCGCTTCCTGCACGGTGTGCGCAGCAGAGCCCGGTGGGGCTGGCCCAGCAGGGATGGAGATCCTCTCCTGCCTTCTTGCACCCTTGATCCCAGCCGGAGACGAGCTCAGGAAGGTGGTGTAGGATAGTAGTGAGGGAGGGCTGCCTTGGCTATGTAGGTGAATATTGTCTCCTATAGACATAACAATGGCCACCGCTATGTTTTCTCCCTGTGTAATTCCCTTCCTGGTTTTGTTATTTCTAGTCATTTCTCCTATGGCATCTGGCTGACTGTCACCTTCAGTAAAGTGCTCTGACAACGTGGAGAAGGCACCTGCCTGAGAGGGGCACGTCTCTGCTCCTGCCATCTGGGGACGCCACGGCGAGGTGTCCTCCCTGTGAACCTGGTCAGGGCAGCAAACCCAAGGCGGTCTGCGGTATCTGAAGAAAAAGGGATTTAACACATAGGTTTAATAGCAGCCTGCTCTTTTGACCTCTCAGTTTTGAGACAGAAGCTTTTACAGTGTTATCTTATCTTGAGAGGCAAACAGGAGGCTGCTTCTGAAATAAGATATGATGGCAGATTATCTTTAATGGTGCAGTAACCTTGTCTGGACGTAGGAGGTTCCTGTGTGTGCTTGAGACCGTATGATGCTGCCTTGACGTAGTGTATTTTGAGACGTTGCATGCCAGGTAGCTTTATTTATCTGCATCTTAAATCTGTCACTGTGGAAACTAAGCCAACTCCTTCACAGTTTTTAGCCATAACCTGCTGAGCTGCAAAATCTTCAAATTCTGGCTCTAGCCTCAGTGAGTCTCCAAAAATTATCCTTGGGTCTCCTTGAGAATTGAGGCCGGCAGGTCACAACTTCCAGGTAGTATTTGTAGCCCTGTTGTATCCTGTCACTCTGCGACACTCTATATTTCAGTGCTGAGGCTCTTGGGGTTTTATCACCAGCTGTGCAGCGCTGCCTGAAACACCCGCTCGGAGCCCGGGGAGCGTTTTTTAATGTAACTTGTGTGCAGCGCCCAGGCACCTGCTGAGCAAGCGGGAGGGGAGCAGGAGCTTCCCCTGGTTCAGTCCCAGGGTCCTTCTCCTGCTCCCTCCCTCTCCCTGTCCCTGACTCATCCCACCCTGTTTGCCTCGGGGTTAAAACACCTGTGGGAGCAGCCTGGCTCCTTTCAACCTTGCCAGCCTTCCCAACTGCCCGCATCACTCCTTGCTGCCCCTTTCACTCTCATCAACTCTCCTTAGAAAAGCTCTTCAGCTATAAACCTTAAAGTTTCTTAAAACACTTCCTCAAAACTCTGCTGAGCGAGCAAGTGCCTGAGGGCCCTGCTCTGGGGCCGTGCCGGCCTCCCCTGCAGCTCTCGCTGTGTCTGGGTGCAGGTGCCGCGAGGGGAGGCGGCGCGCGCAGCGCGAGGGCTGTGGAAGTGGCAATAACACAAACACCCTGTTTTCGGTTTATGTTGTCTGTCGCAGTGTTTACGCGGTGCCTGCGCTGGTTGTCACACACACTTCATCCCCAGCTTTTAACGCTCATGGAGATAAACTGTGGTTTAAATGGTCCTGATATAAAGCTATACGCAAACTAAAAACTGCACCAGTCTGTTGGATTTTATGCTTTTCAGTCACTACTGAAAAATTAAAAGAAAACCCCAAAAGCTAAAAATAGTGAAGAAATGATGTTTTTATTGCCTTTTAACTTGTGGGCTCTCTGATTGCTCTTATACCCCTCTATGCAGCACAGGAGCCAGGTCCTCAAAACTAGTTTCCCTTGAGCACTAATGCTCTGACTTTCTCTCTAGTGCTGGATGTTCTCCGATCCTGCAGCGGGATCCTGGGATGCAGCTGCTTGGCTGCGCTGTCCTGGGGCTGGATTTGGGAAGGGCTGAGCAGGCATCTGTGGCAGATGCCGTGGGCAGGGCCTGTGCCGCTGTTGGTTAGCAAGGGCGGCTTTGGGGGCACAACAGCCCTAAATCGCAAGGTAAACCTAACGAAAGCCATGTGAGGAAAGAAAAGCATGAAGACTTTATGGAGAGATAAGTTGTAGAAAACGACCTAAAACCAAGTACAGTCATAAAGCATGGAAAAATTCTTGACATTAAAATCACTCTTTTTCTTATAATCTAAATACCAGAGCTGGGTAAAAGCAGTTTTTATCTTCTTTGATCTCTGTTTTTGCACATAGTATGCAGTCTACCCGCTGGCCAGCTCAAGGGTTCACCTAGTTTGTTACATCAGCAAAGACAGAGCAGCCTTTCTGTGTGATGCTTCATGCAATGTGCCTTCTGTATTTGGTAGAAGGACAGTGCGTCATGTTTTGCGGAAAATTTGGTTCGAATCAATGAAAATGAGCAGGGTACGAGCCAAAGCAAGCACCCGCGTGACGGCAGCAGGGCAAGGGGAGAGGACCTTGGTGCTGCCACAGCCGTGGGCCAGGCTGTTGTGGTCCTTAGGTATATGTAGGAGAAACAAAGATTCAAAAGTTTTGATAGGAATTCAATTATGCAAACACCATTAATAGTATAAAGGTCTTTAAAGTTCTAGAAATGATTTTTTTAATATGTATTCAGATTCAGGTTTTTGAACTTTCTGAAGTAAACTTCTGAAGGCACATAATCCCTGCAGGTAATAAATACATTTTCTTTGATGCTTTAAAAGCACAGGGGCACAACTCTGAAATAGAGTTTAGACTTAGGAGGCAAAATTCTATGGGCAGAACTTCAGGTTGGTACCAAAGGGTGTGTGTGAGCACCAGGTATTGGGTGAAACGGGCTGTGTGGGTATCAGAGCAGACTTTGGCCTTAGCACAGATGCAATCTAGTCAGAATCCACTCAGGCAACGAGCTACCCATAAAGGTGCCTTTTAAACAAAATTCTCTTCCACTCAACATACAAGAACTCAGAAAGGTCAAAGGTGGTAAACATTGAGTACAGGGAAGTAATTGCGTGTTCTTAAAATAGTTGTATTTTACAAAACACTTGTTCTTTTCCTACTCTTAATTAAGTGCTTAGACTTGCGTTCCTCATTTCTGTCTTAATATGGTTCCTGGTTTGGCTTTGGTTCCTGCTGTAAAGGGCAGCAGAACCAGGGTGTGTGACGTTTATGCAGTGGAGTGCTTGTTTTTACTCTTTAGTTTTGAACAAACTCTAAATATTCAAAATTCTCAATATTTTAAAAATGAAGCAAATCCTCTGCTTGTTAAAACCAGCATGACCAAATGCAACCTCATCGGAAAAGCATTTGAAAACCTTCTTGGTCTGGGTAATGAAACCTCATCTGTATCATTAAAAGACTCATGAAGTAGCTTTGCTTGTAGACAGGAAAAATTGTTACTGAAAATCATTGCATTCTTTTCAGGCTTTGATTCCAAGAGCTGCACTAATGTACCTATTCATATAAAAAGTCTGCAGCAATAGGTCTAAGTTATTGCTCAGTTTCTTTCACGAAAGAAAGATTTTGGTCCCTGTTTTACATCAGAGTTTGACGAAAGCGTCGCATGCTGACGGGCATTGAGCACGCTGAATCCCCATGAGCCTGCTGGCGTGCGTGCGCACCTGCAAATGAGTGTATTCGCACCAGGAGATGGTGCAAAACACAGGTGTTACTTTGAAAATTTGATTTTTTCACCAAGTATATTTATTCTATTTGTGTTATTAGATTTTTGGCATCTCTCCAAGGAACAAATACAGTGCTCAGACTTTTTGTTGTGTTTTGCTGCTTAATTTATTAGCTCAGGGCACATTTACGTTCAGAGCTGTACCACTGAAACCTAAATCAGAAAATTCAGTCATAAATTAGATACGTTGGGTTTCTAGCCCACTAAAGGTGTCCACACAAGGCTTGGTGCAATTTTAAATATGCTCATTATAAACTGTTCCTGTGAGCTGAGCCAGTTTGACTGAATAGAAATCAGGCTGGGCCCTTGGACCTGCTGAGCCTGATGTGCTGCTTTTTGTGCCCTTGTCCCTTCAGATGAGTATGCTGGAAGTGCGTCCTTGGGTTCAACAGCTTGCTTTGCTGAGCTTAGCCTATAAATTATGCTACAGCTGTTCTAGCTGTAGCAAGACCAGAGTCCTAAAGACCCTGGGCACATAACACACACTTTATTTTAGCTCAATGTTGCGACCCAATTGAGAAAACTATTTACCTAGCGGAAAACAATAATAGGAGGAGTAACTCATGCACGACATCTCTGCAAGTCAAGGCAGTGGGTGCTTAAAAGCAACAAGTGATTGATGTCCTTGGGTGACAGGCTAAGAAGAAATAAGAAAGTGAGAAACTAAATTTAGAGGTGTTTTTCCTCAGAATTAGCAACTCTTTTTATGGACATCTGCCTACAAAGTGGAATAATAACGTATGGAATTTCATTTATACTTGTTAGCCAAGAGAAATATTTACCGTGGCAGCGCATAGGCAGCGGGGAGCGCGCTGTGGAATTAGCCCCTGTGTGGGTCCCTTTGGCAGAGCTGGGTTAATGTTCAGCATTTTGTTGCTGAGACTGAGTAAAAGTAACTGACAGGCACTGACGGGTCACTGTGTTTACCAGTCATAAATGTCCTATAACCTCAAGGAGATACCTACCCCCTGCCCCTCCCCAACCCCATGTTTTTTTTCCTTTCATAGACTACTTTCTGGATATTTTTCTTCTCTTCCATGACTCACTCTTTAATGTACAGGTAATAACTTATCTTCTATTTTTCATGTTCAGGATTGTATTCAAAAATCTGCATTTAATTTACTGCATTGTAATTCAGTATCATCAGCAGTTGTCTTTCTCTCCTTTCATTTTTCTTTGTATCTAAACTTGTAAATGCTTTTAAAATAAGTACAATGACTGATGCCTCTGACTACAAAGTCTGAAATTCCATTTTGAAGTTTTGTTATAATTTTTTTCTATGTTAACTGAACATTATGATTGAATTGGCTCTGTGTATTACATGCTAAATTTCTTGCCTGGCACTGAATACACATTGTTTTGGTGGATTAGTTATGATTTATTGTAGCTTTTAGAAAAGCAAGAACTGATGGCAGTGCTTGATACTTGCCTAGAGAACAGCAGGAAACACTCAAGTTTCTGCTCTTGAATGTGAACGTACTCCTTGGTTGAGACCTGAAACACATTTACTGATCTAATGTTCTGCTGAAATCAGACTCGGCGTTAAGTAAAAATTCTTCAGTGCTTTTGACCCTCCTTACAGTGTGAGCAAGGTACTGAGATGGATTTTAGTTTTTAACTCAGCTTGGATTTATCATCAGATGTTGGATGTGATATTAGGGGTAACATTTTTATCTAGTGTTATGCATTTATCATGTAGCTTAGCGTTTGAGACACATTCTGGTTCTCTGGCAAGGACCGCTTAAGTACTTCTTCGCATTAGAAAGACCAAAGTAATACAGTACTTTACTTATATCTTCATAAACTGAGTTCTTAAAACAGAATATTGGTCTTTGAATTGAGGCACACTAATAAATTCAGCATAGGAAAAGTAAATTAAGCCTCTGAGGAAGATGCCTTAAGATGACAAACTGCAGGCACACCACCTGTATTTCTACTGGAAAAGATCTTGGAGAACAGTAAAGGAAACCCCTGTGAAGCCTGTTGAAATAGCTGAGTGATACTCTGAAATTTCTAAGAAGATCTCTTAAAATTACTGATTTCTGATTATTGTAAGGTCATGGGTGCACGATAGGTTGTTCTGATTGTCAGTTAGTGGACTGTGAATCGCAGTAAGCAGTGTGCAGAACTTTGTCTAACTTACCATCACCAAATTTATTTGGGTGTTTTGGATTATTTAAGCTATGGAAAGGACCAGGATTGAGCGATGTACTTTTGATGTTTAAGTATTTTAATTACAGAAACATCTAGAGGTTCCTGTGGCAGTCAGGACTAGTCACTACGTATAGACAGAATAAGAAACAAACACAAATTTAGCTTAGATGGAGTACAGCAGAGAACAAAAGCCCAGAAACCTGACCACAGGTTGTCTGTGGTCAGCTGGGAGAGCAGCCTGGGTAGCACGCATGCCGCTCGGTGTGCCAAGGGACACGTTACTCGGGTCCTCCAGGGCAGAATTTCGGGCAGTAGGAGACTATCTGACAGCTTTGGATGTCTGATCATCTTGAGCTCTCTGCTACAGCCATCAGATTAGCTGCTTCCAGGGAGCTGGGTAAACATACTGCATTTTGCTTTGAACTGGAGTGGCAAATAGGGGAAACTCCTTTGAAGTCTGTAAAATTGCACTGGACTTACAGCACTATAGCTAAAAGCTGATTTTCCCTAAATGCTACGAGCAATTTGCTTCCTACCTGTCTCCTTCAACAAATACTGAAAGATATTAGCTGCGCTAAGGCTTCCAGTGAGCCGACCATGGCATATAGAATATTCCCTGTATATTGTCTGTGCCTTCTCCCCACCGGCCTGTGAACAGCTTGTTTGCAGCGGTATCAGCGCAGTGCTCACCAACCTCTGTCACGTGCAGCGTCCAGCGCTGCCACGTGGCACCCGGGGGCAGAGGGGCTGCCAGAACCATTCCCCAGAGCCCACAGCTCTACAGGGAAAAGATTCTGAAATGGCATGAGATATTGGAATGGGGGAACTTAAATGGAAGTCAAAGTGTCAAGATGTGATGCTCCTAGGTTTAGAGATGCTAAGAGTCAGGGTTTGGATCTCTCTTCGGTTCATCTGGGGAGCTTCTATGTCAGCATGATAAATATGGTAAATCACATTCTCAGAGCTTCAGTTTACTTAAAAATTCTCAGATGTTAAAGACAAAATATAGCTGCTATTTTTAGTCATATGAATAATGCATGAAGGGATTTTAGTCCCATTTTTACCGACTGTGGTACTGCCGAAGTGCTTCCCCCAAAGATTTCTGCAAAGGTAAAAGACACCGACTGAGGAGAGCTGAAGGTGCAGAGCACCCTCAGACAACCAGATGCACTCGTAGGGCTTTGCCAAGAGGAGCCGAGGTTGGCGCTCCAGCCGCAAAAGCCCGTGAGGCTCTGCCCGTCAGAAAACATCCTTTGCTGCCTCACAGGGGAAGGGCGAGGAGAGAGATTCACTGGTAACCCATGGAAACCCAAGGAAAAAAAGCCTAACATTAATTTTCAATCAGGTTGGTTTAAAAAAAAAAAAGTGGTTGTATTAGATTTGGGGAATACACCCACATGTCCTTTTACATTATGGTGTTTCTTTGCCTAACACCAAAATGTATTTCATAGTTGCAGTAGATAGGAATGTAAAAAAATCTAGATCTTTTAATGTTGTAAGTGTATCCATTTGGTAAAGGAGAGAAGCTACTAGTATCCTTCTCGCTACAAAATTCACTGGAGCCATCAGGCTTCCTTGAGCAAGTAGATTAAGGAAGGTGTTTTGCCTACTTTGTACTTTTTAGTTGCAAATAGGAAACTTGCCCTCATTTTCATATCCAAAAGGCTCTCCTAAACCTGACCTCAAGCTTATGTATAGTTGTGCTTGACCTTTATTTAGAGTCCCTTCTGCCAGAAAATTCCTGTTTTTGTCACTTAAAATTTATTTCACTGTCAAAGTTAGTCAAAATTCAAAGAGAAAAGCTTTCAATCTAGTCACAGAGATAGGGTGTAATCCTGTCTCCACTGATGCCAGTAGCAATATTTCTGCTGTTTTGGTGGGACCAAGGTAATTTTTACTTAGCTGCTTATATCAATTGCTTTCACTGTATTTCCTCCATTTCTTATTTTGTTTTCAAAATGTTTTTTGTCAGAGCAGCATATGTGTTTGTATACATGGAGACACTTAGTTCCTCATTTATGCAATGACAGTTATGTTTGCATAACTGTGACATTTTCATGTTTTCATCACTCATCTTTGTGGAAGAAATGGTATTTTTGTATCTCTTGAACTGCCTAAGAATTGCACAGGAGAAGATTCTAAAACATTCTTGTTTCTTCAGAAACCAGCCTACTTTCCCATAGCGAGAGCAGTGACCCTGCCTACAGACACCAAGCTGAGAGCAGAAGAAATGCTCACTGGGCGATTTTGCATCTTTTCTTCTAATGACACCAAACCTGGCGAGGTGTCCTCCCCGAGAGCAGGGCCAGTAGCAGAATGAGGGTGTTTAATGTCTGTGAATTTTTCCCTGCATACTTTTTTTCCCCGTTCCCTCCCCTTCCCCCATGAAATGATGTAGGAATATTTTGACATTAAAATTTTTCTTTCATACTTAAAAATGTGATATTATGAGGTGTTCAAAGACCACCTCATAAAGCATTAGTAGAGCTTAAGAGAAAAGGCAGCTTTTACAAACAGGTTCCATCAAGCTAATGTGTTTTTCCACTCTTTAAAATGCTTTCCCTGGGCTATTTACCAGAGCACTGACATTTTTTTCTGTCTGGTGGCAAGTGCTATTATATCCAGAGTCTTGTCTGGGGGGAGAAAAAAAAAAAAAAAAAAAAACCTGATAAGGTGCATGAATCAACTGTGCATGCAGCTTTGTGTAACTGCCTCTGTATAAAGGGATGTCTGGGTCAATTTGTTCCTTAACTTTGCACCGTGCTTTATTCAGCTATAAAAAGGGAACAGTAATATTTACATCATAGGCCATTTTGCAAGAATAGATGCTGTGAGGTTCTTGGAGACCTGTGGCGAAAGAATCTGCCAAAGATGCTGTTGGGGCTGGTTTGAAAATGGGACCCCCAAAACTGCAGGTTTTAGTGTGGATGGAAATCCTCCCCTTCCTTTCGTGGGCCTGAAAAGGTGGAAAACCCTCATTTTGCTGCCCCGGACAGTCTGCAAGCTGAGGCTTGAAATGTAAGCATGTTTATAATTTGTCAAATCTGGAATATTTTGCATATTTTGTTTGGTGAAATTTACCTCCTAAACTCATCTGCATAGGGAAAAACCTGGAAATCTATGTATTAGTGTTTTATGTTAATGTTTTAACATGGTGCAGAACATGCCCTCATCTGTCCAGGGGAAAAAGAGAAAGATAATTTTCATTAGCAAGATCATTCAGATATTTGATGATCCTAAAACCTTTAAAATCTGTAACTTAATATTGACCTGACTCAAAAAACATCCCACCCAACCAAAAAACAAAACAGTGTGGAAAAAAAAATGAAACATTTTAGCTAAACAGTAATGCTGGTAGTAACTTATGGTGGCTTGAGTTGAAGATCTATTACAGCATCAGGGAAGAACACAGATATTTCTATCAATAATTTTCTTGGAAAGAACTTGGCCATTCAATAAACACTGTGTTGTGATGAATTCAAAAATATTGCTAACCAGACCTTCCTAACTAAAGGAATTTTTGACTGTTTTAAAGGGCATGGATTTTGGATATGTATACTTGGAAACTCATTAAATGATTAATCGTGAATCAATCACTATGAGGAACATAACAATGCCGAAGGGAAATAGTCACTCCTTAGTGGGAAAGTGAAACAGTCTCCTAATGCGCTAGAGTGTTTGTAAATGCCCGATGGGGAAGGATGAAAATGTGGAAGAAAAAGCAAATAAAGATGGTTTGTGATTACTTAAAACTCCATAATTCCTGGTGTTTGATGCAGGGCTGTGTCAGCTGTTAGCATCTAAACGAACCCTTCTTCCTTGGAACTTGCTGTGGCTTGGCTCTCGAGTCAGCTTTGTGCTGCGCCGGCGGCCGCTCGCGCCTCGCGCGGCTGCTGCGGCACCGTGTGCCTGTGCCCGGCCTGCCCCGGCGCGGGAACTGGTGCCGCGCCAGGTGTCTGCAGCTTCCCAAGCGCGGTGCGTTAGCACGGCCTGGCCCTTCGGGGAGAGAAAGTTAGGTCATTTATTATTGCTACGTGCCATCGTATCTGTGAACAGAGCAAATGAACATGAATAAGGACAGCTTTAGATGTAAGCTGCTTGTTTTTCCCTCCCCCACTACATCAATAATAATTAGCCTTAGTATTTGTCACTTTATACTTTTAAATAATGCAGCAATCTGCAGCAAGGGAACGCTGAGGCTGAGTGAAGTTTTTACTTGTATTCTTATTGGCTATGTATGTTTTACATATTCACGCTGACGCAATGTCACTTTCCTTAATACCTGCCTGTTCTCTGCGCTGCTTGTCTGCGTGATTTATGAATAGTGTATGTGCATTAGGTTAAAAACGTAGCTGCTGTTTGTGAGAGCATCTCACATAATGGATCTTTTTACGTGGGTTGTAGCTGTTGAAGGGAGTCGGTCCACTGTGCAGAGGTTGACCCCTGCTCCACAGGGAGGTGGGGAAGAGTTGGTGCTGTCGGTGGTTCCCTGGTGTTTGCAGCTCCTGGTGCTCCGCTGGGGTTGGGCTTTCATGGACGACAACAGGGAAGCAGCTCTGGCCGTGGTGGCATCGACAGAGAATGTCCTTAGGCTTCCAGATCTAGGAGAGCTACTTCCAACCTAGTGTCAGTGGTTTATGCTGTGTCCTGTGGGAGGGATTTATGATGCAGGGATTTATGGATAAACACTGAAGTGTACGTTGAACCTCACACCCTTCAAGACAGGCTATTCTTGCCTGGTGTGACCATGACATCAGTTTTCATAATTCAGTGAAACAAGGGGGAGGAACCACCAAGAGAAATACTGCCCTCAGTTGTAGCAGTGTTAATTCAGAGTAACTGACTCCATCTGTGCTACATCCAGCACTTGGAGCAAGGAGTACATTATGTCAGGAGTCATATCAATTCCGTTCATTCTAAGAGGCTTATTTTGGATTTACGTTTTCATTGGGTCATTTCTTTTATTGACACTAATACAAGATGGCAGTGAATGTGTGCGCTATTTTTGCATATTTCATCTGTATACTTTTCCTGTGTGCCATTTTCATAGCAATTTGTGTAACTACTTTTAAAATAGAACATAAAGTAGACAGGACAATCACAGCATAAAGAAAACAAGTCATCTCTATGCAGAGGTAATGCAACTTCTATACGTGTAATTAACACCATGTCTAAGGGGACTAGCTACAGTTCAATGCAGAACCGTGACCTCCTGAGCTCTCTATCATTTACTGTTAAATTTGTAGCTAGAAGCTTTTTCTCTCTCTGGTTTTTGCTTCCACCTCCCTGAGATGTGTGCAGGCTGGCAGCGGGCAGCAAACCTGTGGGTGTTGGGATGTAGGATGCAGAAACCTGCAAGAATCAAATGACCTCCTGAGTGTGTGATGGATGGTAGCTCTTCAGGATTGGTTTTAAGCATTGTTTGATAGTCAATTTTGCATATAGCAGCTCAAAAAAAAGCTCATTGCTGAGGGGCGTACTCCCACCTCCCTAAGCAGCTGGGATCCATATTAATGATGATGAGAGTTGCTCATGCAGTACAAGGAGGAGGAAAGAACATGAGAAAAGCCATTTTTTCTCCCGCAGGAGCCTGTCTCCTTGCCTCTGTCAGGAGAGGGAATGTGTACCTCAGGAAATCAGCCTTCTCTGGTTAATTCCAGCTGAAATACCTCTGAAATGTTTCTTGTGAGTATTTTGACAGCACGACAGTACAGATGAGGGGACCTATTCCTCAGGTGCTAACATGGGGAGGCTGCCCCTAAGGGGAGAGTGAGGGGCGCTGCCCCCAGATAATACCCAAGCCAATAACCAGAAGGCTCTTAATAGATCAAAAATGTTTAACAAACGGAAATAGATGTTCAGCGTTTGTCTCCAACCTTCAACAGACGGGCTCACAAAGCCTGGTGCTGACGGCATAAAATCTTACGAGAGGTGGTGATCAGGAAGGGCCCCAAATGCAAAACAAACAAGGATTTTAATTCAATCTATCAAAATGAATTAGGAAACAAGACAAAAAAAAAAAAAAAAAAAACCACCCACCCACATGAAGCATTAGCTTGTTAGTGGTAATTCCTGTTGCGCTGCTGTTTGTGATAAACTGAGTCATAGGTATTCGCTTTGTAGTGGATGGGCTGCTCTGCAGAATCTGTGTTTCCTTTCTATCCTCCTATGGAGGTTTGGGTAGCAAATATCCATCTGCAGCGACAAGCTCCCAGGCGGCCCCGTTCGCCCTTCCTGTTCTCAAAGCCACAGGGAGGGGACAAGGTCTCCCTGAGGGCTCCACTGGGCACCTTGCAAGAGAGGCTCGTGGGAGTTGTTCCCAGATGGATCTTCAGTGGTGAATTCCTGAGAGGGGGAATTTGTGTTATATTTGCCCTTCGCTTCCAACCTGATCTGACGCATGGGTATTTGCCACAGCTCCCTGGATGTATTTCACAGTGCATTGACTGCATTGACTTTTTTTTTTTTAAACTGCCACATGCACTCCGGAGGTGGTGGTTGAGGCTTGGTGCTGGGCTTGGTGCTGCTCTCGTGCGAGTGTAGCCGTCAGGTTTCAAATCCCTTGTACGTGGAGGCAGGATATTGTGTCCTCTGACACAAATGCTCTGCAGTCTGGTCCCAGTGTGCTAAGTCTAGTCCAAAAGGCTTATTTTAGTCAGACGTGGCCAACAGGAGGGAAATCTTTTCATCCTGTCATTATCAGAATAGATAATAGCTTGCCTCCTGCGTAGGAAGGATGGACACATAGCAAAGATTCAGAAGCAGTCTGAGATGTACTGCTTTTGTAACTGCCTCCAGAATGTAAGTGTCCCTGTATTTATGCTTAGAAAGTAGGATCTAGCTCTCCTAGGTGGGAAACCAGCACAACCCACTATCATAAATAGAAACATGGTTGGCTTGTTGAATCTGCAGCTATGCAGCTTAAAACTAAAACACTCAGGATGTAGCTATTGCCAAATAAGAAGTTAAAATTAAAATGCAGTTTTCAGTGGTCCTTTACAGTCATGGAAGTATTGGTAAAGATGCATAAGCCAGTAAGAGCAGCAGAGCTGATATCTCATGCTCCTAGGAATGACCCACAGTCCCTGCGTTTTTAGGCACAAATCTCCTTGTATTCCTCATCACCTGCCTATGGATGCTCTGAAGCAAACGGAGCAGAGTAGAGAAGCGCCGCAGAGGCAGATACTGAATCACTGCAATTCAGAGGTGGTTGGGGAGATTTTTCATTTCTGCCTTCTTTCCTGGAGTGACATGATAAGTTAGGTGTCCTTGTACCATGCCTAACTCGCTGAGACAGTAGTGAACTCGACCAAAAAATCTCAGCTGCCAGGTGAGTTACTGGCCATTTTTTTTAACATAATAGTCTAGTGCCTAAGGGCACTGATTTGGGAAGTGAAAGATTGGGATTTTTGGTTCCCCTTGGCCCAAGAGGGTTTGAATCCACTGGTTCTATTTCCTAAGAGAATATCCTAGCAGCAAAATAGAGGAGAGCGTGGGGTGAGGACATGCCTTCAGTGCTGAACCCTGCTGAGGCCGTTATGCAACCAAGAATGAAGGTGGGAGGAAAGACAGAGCTGCAAAATATTTATATACTTGACAGGGACTACATATGTATGTACACAGGCATATTTTTTCCATATCACTTTTTTCTTCTTACCTCTTAAGATTTTAAAATATTTTTGAACTAGTATTGCAGATAAGAAAATGTGAAATCTGTATGTTGATGTTGCTGCTTTAAATCTGTATAGCAACCTGTGGAACAATTGGATCCAGAGCTGCTTGATCTGCATTTTTATGGATCATTAACAAATAGCCTTTTCTGCACAGCATGAAGTATTTGTCTCTAGTTTAGCTGACAGGAACAAGCCTTACAGACCAATCACATCTTTAGTCGCTCCAGCTCCACAACGAAGTTGGCCATGATGCAAAGTAGTAATGGCAGTTTAAATATCTCTTAGAATACTGCATATATTAAAATCCGAGTTTTAATTAAATGTGAACAAACCTGATATGCAGTCATTTGTGCAGGAAGTGTGATCATATTTTTTTGCTCTTGAAACTTGTGGATGCCTGCAATACATGAAAAGCACTTTTCATGTAGTACTTGCATTATTGCATATTTCATTATAATGTAATTCTATATTAGATATTCTATTTATGCACAATCCCAAAATAGATTGCGCTCTGTAGCAATGCAAATTTCACTGAATAATCCACACAGAATTTCAAAACCTGAACCAGTTGTGACATGTGCTGCTACTCCCTATCTTTAATGAAGGACCAAACTTTGAATAAATCATGCTGTGCTTTTTGATGACTAACAACCCTTTGTGCTCCCCATTAGAGAAGGTTCTATCACTTCTTACTTAAACATATTGAAAATATTAGGGTTTACTATTATTGTTTTAAATCCCCTGAGCTGGTTTTAGGTGCCTGTTCACAGCTAACAAGTAAATCGAGTTTCTGTACTCTGAGGCTCTGCTCCTGTTCCCCTCAATGGCTGGAGGCAGCAGCCCTCTCCTGGTGAAGGCTCTGCAGGGCTCTGCAATAAGGGAGGAAAAATCCTCCTGTACCACCTTCTTGGAGATTCCAGTTGGATGGAGGGATTTTTTACCCCCACTCATGTGGGGGAACAGCAGACATGGAGGGATGGGTTTTGCTACTGCAAGGGGACTCATAAGAGGCTGAAACCCAAGGCAGGTGTAACAAAGGGCTCAGGTTTTACTTGTTGCAGCTTCTCCTGTACTGGCATAAAGTGAGACTAATGGACTCTGCTGAATTCAATGTACCTGCACTGGTGTAACAGTCAAAGTTCAAGTCACCCCTGAACTTAGACCTCAGGTCTGTTGCGATGCACCAATTACAAGGCAAAACGAGGAAGGAACCTCTTGAACTAATCACCAGTGTTGCAAAGCAACAAGGGGACCTTCCAGCCTTCCAAATAGCTGGGGCTGAACCCTTGGGCTCAAGGAACTCAGGGCAATGGTGATAGAATAAAAGATCCAGCAATAAGGATTTACTGTTTAAAATTTCAAGATGTCTCAACTTTGGTAGGCTTACCAACATTCCTATTTTTAAAGAGCAAAGAAAACTGTTTCAGTTTTCAACAGATTTTCTCCACTTCTATTTCTAAAACTAAATATTTAAAGTATCATCATGTGGTAGGGAATTGGCTCAGAAAATCACCAGGATGCTTTTAGTAAATTGAATAAAACAGCCCCTATAAATTTCTAATGAACATAGAGCAAAATGGTCCAAGCCCATCAGCACTGCCTAAGGTGTTTAAAGAACGTGAGAGAGATTTTACCATTCATCGCGCAACTTTCCCCGCAGCCCATGCTTACAGGGAAGGCCAAAGACTCCAGAAAAGCTGTCTGCTCGGCTGTGTTAATAATAATATATCCTTTACAATAAAGCATCTGAGCGTGTGCCGTGCTGCCCGCTCCCCTGCTGCTGCGCTTTAGGAATGGCTCCTACTTCTGACAGCAGTCATGCCAAAGCCCATGGACTTTAGTTTTGCTGTCCCATTCCCTCACAGACGACCAAACTCTTCAAGTTGTGGTGTATTCCTAGCTCCTTCTGAGAGTGCGAATTGGTCCTCTGAGAGCCATAGGTTTTAGGGTTATGATGCTGCTCTGAGTGGTGCAGCTGGGTCTGTGTTGGAACCATGGGCTAGGTCAAACTAGGCTCAATTTATGCCAGATAGCCCTCTAAAGTTCCAAAAATGCCATTACTAAAGCACCTTCATCTCTTGGGCCTGCAGGAGAAAATGATACAAATCTGAGCACTGTATTTACTATAAGTAACAAGGCAGATCACTGCATATAGAGAAGGTCATGATGATAACTTTTGTCAAATGGCCTTTGCTGGGAAGCCCATGAATGTGTTTAGCTGGAAGGAATGATGACAGCTTTCCAAAAAACCTGCTAGGGTGACTTGAAAGAAATCATGAGATTATGCGAGTTCTAGGTCCACACTGAAAGTGAGACTGTATGAAAAATAAAAGGCCATGGTCTTGATTTTCAGGAGCGCTCTGCTCATTTTTTGGAATCTAAATTAAGAGGCTGTGTTCCCTGGGGCACTGAACTTCCCTTCCACCTGAAGCTCTTGGTGTAGCACAAGGTGGACGGCAGCCTGTCTCTCACCTCTTCGGGGCTTCTGCAGCCTCTGAGAATAGTTAGTTAGCTCCTAAGATGTGCCTCATGTAAGCTTGAGTAAATTAGTAGATTTTAATTAGAAAATACTAAATTAGTACTCTCACCCCTGTGATTTATCCTCTCCACCTTCTCTTGTGATCCTCTTGAGAAGAAGTGCCGATTTCAGAACTGGTACTAAGATTAGTTCATTTGCATTATATTTGAATGCGTGATGATACATGTGTTATGCTGCATCAGGCGTGTTTTTCAATATCAAAAATAGCAAACAGCTCTTGAGTTTCTCAGCTGTCAAGAACTACATTATTTTGAATGACTGATTACCAAAGTATTCTTAAAATTAGTCGAACAGTTTTTTTCTGACACACTTACAGTGTTGCCTTAGCCTTATAGGTGGTTCTGTGTTTGCACGTGTTGGAGTAGTTGCTTTAACTAGTCACAATTATCATAGCTCACACAAGCCGGGAGCATCTTTTCCTCGAGCAATCCCCTAGAAATGACAGGCATCCTGATATACATACAAAGCTTCTGAATGATGAAGCTTTGAGGGGTGGAGATATTGAGGGGGCTGATCCAAACCCTGCTGAAGTCAATGGAATGACTTGAATTGAGTCCTGAGGTTTTGCATCTAGGTAATGGCTTTCCATAAAGGAGTTCAATTCAACAGTACTCCCTCATATGTGGAAAATCATTAACACACCCTTTGGTTTTCCTGGTAATCTTAATCATACTGAATTCCTTTGTGCCATGGCTTTTATAGCAGCTCCACTGTAACACAGCATTATGAAAAGATTCTTACTAGGAATCAGAACTAATTTCTTATGTAGTGTTATAATTATGAGTATCGTGTTGTGGCAATTGGTGCTATAAAAGAAGTACCATTTATACATGGCATTTGATACGCAGCACGTGCTGCATGCAAGCTGAAGCATTTGGATATGTTTGCTAAGTGACTGGAAAGGCAATGGAGGAAGAAACACATGCAGAAGAACAGCTGAAAACACTTGAGCTGTAAAGTCAGTTTTTGCACATACAGTGCTGTGAATGAAATAATGAGAGACTTGAAAGAAGGTTCTAAGATTGCTTGATTAAGCCTGTGCTATGAGCTTTGGGTGCTGCTATATCATACTTGGGTCTCCTGGGTGCTGTTAAGTATTGTCAGGCAACAAACTGTAATTTCTTGCATGACTGGAGGAACACAAGCTTGGGCTTCTGCTGCTCTGCACGTCCAGACTACAGCATGCCCTAAGAATCAAGTGGGAAAGGGAGGAAGAACTAGAGCAAAATAAACAAGTGGCATGTGGAATAATCATCAGTGGAATCAAATACTAAGATAGCCTGAGCTATGAAGTAGTGGGGGTCAGTGAGCTGTGACTGCATTTACTTCACTGGGTTTGGTATCAAAACCTTCAAATCTGTAGTATGATCTGATGGGTACTGTAACAGTGGAAGAGACAGAAATGAGCAGCAGAACTGGAAAGATTTTTTTTTGTAAGATGTGAAGAGTTTTAAATATAGTAATTTTTCTGCTAGTATTTTTTCCCCTGCAAGAACATTTGGAACTTGGCTATTAGCTATTAATATAACAGCTCTGTATAAAATATGTCTGTAAGAGAGGAATCTAGTCTGTCTCTGTTCAGTCATGTTAATATATGTCCTGAATTTCTCTTATGCTAAAACATAAATCCTAATGCTGTCTAGATTTAACATGCTACAGTAAACGGTGGTTTAATACAGGTGTAAAAAGCATTAAGAGAAAAATGGAAGCAGTTTGGTGAGCCGGATTCCCCTGGCAGACGCCTGGGTTCTTCCCCTTGCCGCAAATGTGGTACCAGGAGCTACGTGCTCAGGTGCTTAGCGGGGCTGGAGAGCGTCCTGGCTGCCGAAGGGCTGCAGCCAGGGCACTCGGGGAACGTGGAGAAGAGCAGGAGTTTCTCAGGTCGCGGTGCAGAGGCTGGGGCACCGACCTGCGCCCCGAGAGGCACCGAGCCCAGGGGAGCAGCTCCGCAGCCCTGCTGCCTCCTGCGCCTTCCCGTCCCCCAGCTCAGGCACCCCAGCGGCAGCTGCTCTGCTGCAAACGGGGATCTTTCCGGGTTGCTGGTTTGACCCCTCTCCTTGTTTTTTTTTTCTTTTTTTTTCTTTTTCCCTCTTTTTCCTTTCTTTCTCAGCTTCCTGACCTATTTGGTGGTCTGCCAGACCCTACGCAGTTGACAAGCCTTGGAAACATTGCAGAGACATTTTTTTTTTTTTGACTTCTTAACTAAGTTTTGGAGTTGTCTTTTGGAAAACTAAGAATGCTTTATATTTCTGTTATGCACATTTTTATTTTTACGTTTTTAGAATGCTATATGGGATGAGAAGTCTAGTTTCTAGCTACTGCTGATTTTGATGAATTTTTCTGTGAAAGAAGATGGTATAGTTGCTATAAAGACCTGTGCATTTATAACTGGGGCTTGGGAGGGTCTGTGAAGCATTTTCTGTATTCAGATGTGGTCCTTGTTACCAAAGCCCAGAACAGGGCACGGTGTGTGAGGCTGAATGAGCGCGGCAGGGATGTACAAGTGGTGGTGATTTTACTGAACCGCCTAGAATAAGCTGCAGCCCAGAATCTGCCCTGACCTCTATGCAAAACTCCTACAAAAATCACCGATGGGACCCCCAAAGAGCCCAGAATAGCCCCGGCCCTGCCCCTCTCTGAGGGATCACAACCAGGATTCAGCAACACCTCAGAAAGAGCTTTTGTGGGCTTTGCCACGAGTTGCTTTGCACACTAAAGCACTTCCCCAGCCCAGACTGCGGTAGCAGGGATGTCCTCTCCTTCCCCGCTCCTCCCAGGCTGCCATGTGGGCTCATGATTTTAAACATGGAGGGTTGTTTTTTTTTTTTTTTTGAAATCCCATAAACTTTTCCCATAAGTCCTCTTACTTCTTCCTTTAAAGGCAAAAGCACAGTGTACTGCTACAAAGGCTTTAAGAAAATAGGGGAATTTTGATATAATGGCCTTACTATCAGCAAAGCAAAAGCCTTTGGCAAAACTATCTTCTTCCAAAACGATTTATATTTTGTATTGTTTTGTATGTGGGACAAAATGAAAAAAACTTGATCATTCTGTTTTCCCTTGTTAGATTTTATCCTCCCTTTTTGATATTTGGTATTTTCTTACAATTTAGAGAGACATTTCTGCAACGTTGTAACTCTCACTGTCAGGATGAAAAGTATAAATAGTAAAAAATTTAAACTTTTCCTCCTTCAGCTTGATTTTTATCCTGTTCTTAGTAATGCACAATACATTAATGCACTGGTAATGCATTGCTGCTTTGGTTGCTGGGAAACTCTCTATATGTATATATGCGTATGTATAGTACATACTGCCATAGGAAATCAAAGACATGGCATGGTAACTTTACAGTACAGGGTCCTGTATTAGCACAGAATGAAGTTACTCCCTCTTACAACCTTACAAATAAAGTTTTCTTCTAGATGTTGCATATTTATTTGGCACTTTAGATTTTCAGTTGCCTGCTACAGAGTGCAATAGTTTTTCTTGTTTTCTATAAATTTGCTGTGCTTCGTGAGGAGAGGAAAAAAAAAAAGCCTTACAACATTTTTTTCTAAAGATTATTTTTTAGGTTTGAACTAAATCAGTTTGGTAAAGATTTTTCTTTGTCCAGCTAACCTAGTCTACACTTCAGCCTTTGGTTTCAAATGGGTATGCTAAGTATGGGCAGTTTCTCTAATGAAACTGGTAATGTTGTTTTGTATATGTGTGTATATATATATTTTAAGTGCGTTCTGAATGACATGTTAGAGCAGGAGGCTGTTTGCACTAAGGCCTGAGCATAAATGGGAAGTAATCAGATTATCCAAGAAATTTCACCTTTGTGAAACTTCCAGCCTAATTGCTTAAAGCATTCCAGGTAACTATCAGAACTTTTCAGCGGTTTCCATTACTTTCTCTTAGGATGGTGCATTACGGAGAGAAAGATGTCACAGAGATCCCAGAGATCACGTATGACACTGCTTTTAAGTGTGGAATTTTGATGTGCAGAACTCTTAGCAGAGCCACGTGCAGTCGTTACCCCCAGGCGTGCCTCTCCCCCATGGCAGCCGCTCCCAGGGAGCAGAGCCCGGCAGGGCGCGTTCGGCAGCGGCGCTGCTCCGTGCTGGGGACGTGAAGCCAGGTTAACTGCAGCGCGTCCCCCGGTGCTGGGTGGCTCCCCAGGAACCCGCGCGTGGGCCGGGCTTTACAGAAAACGTGCGGATAATCGCAGAAGGGTAAGGACACAAAGACACGCTCCCTCTGCTTACGAGGAGGGAACGAATCCCCAGACAGGAATAACACGGAAATCCTACTAGTGGGGATCCACGGACTGGGGAGGGGAGGCCTGTCTATAAAACTACCTATGCTATATGGACACGTGCCTTCTTCCTGTGATTATAATACCACGTATGTATCATTTACATATCCTTCTTAGTGTGCTGTGATCTTATACATGTATTGAACAAACATAAACAGAGCTAGGTGGAGATGATGGTGATTTTTTTTTGTGACAAAGATATCAAGGAACAATTGCTAATTTTTACATGACTCTTGCAATGCAAGCATGAAAGGCAGCAGACATCAAATGCAAAGCAATCATTTTTTTTTTTTAACCATCCACTATCATCTCAGACATTATACTGATGGGAATAAAATGCTATTACTGTCCTATGCAGTGCGAACAGTGAGAAAGCACTATGATTTTAGGCCTGCTTTCTGAGCAATAATCTTACCTTGATTCTTAGCATACCATCTTAGCATGAAGTTTTAAGTTCTGACTCAGTCTGATGAAATAAATATAGTATCTAAAGTAAATCTTGCCCATTCTCAGCTATCACATTGATGACAGTATTTAAATTGAGTGCTTAAATGAGTATTTAAAAGAGTATTTAAATAGTGCTATCTACTCTGCAAATAAAACACTTCATATTAGGTTTTATTCACAGTTAATATTTAATTTCATGTTTTAATAATGTTCTTCTCACTTGTAAAAATACCTGAATGATAAACAGGTTTTCAAAAAACTGATAGAAGAAAACTTTACTAATGAGTTCTTTTACTTGCATATTCAATACGGAACTGTTCAAAAACTGTTTATCCAGGTTTCTGCCTGGGCATGGAGGACAAAGCAAGGTCACTTATTATTCTGGTGAATGATTAGCCATGTTTGTTTATTATGTTAATCTGTAGGGCTTCAGACAGAAATCACGATTATTGTTTCAACAGTCTTGTGTCCTTGGAAAGGATTGGGAAATGGCACCAAATCAGATACAGTGATTACCTGTGCCAGAGAAGAACTGTGAGTTTTCTTAGATCACGTGTTTGCAAATGTGTTTTTGAATGCGTTTTGAACAAAGCTTGGGGTAATAGCAATGGTCGCTAAGGGTAAAATACATCTGGGGACCCTGTCCTGTCTGAATTTGCAGAGTCTGAGAAAGGTTTATGATGTAGTTAGCTGCTCTTGCTTCATATTCTTGATATCGACTGCAGTTTGCTCATTTGGCTTTGCATTTTTCTCCTGGCTTTTACTGTGACTTGTTTACAATGTCTGCAGAATGGGTTCCTATTTTCTGTAGCCGGTCTACGCTGCGGTGCCAGAAGTCGCTGCTAGCCGGCCCCCGGCCGCCGGGCCCTGCCCTCGCTAACGCTGCGGTACCCGGCGCTGCTTGGCTTCCTAATGAGGCTGACGTCTCCTGAGATGGGGCTGCCTCCTCTTTGTTTGAAAACTGTCTAGGTCCAAAACTAGGACACAGCAAGCTGTTTTGCTGTTCCTAATGAAGTGCTAAAGATAGTAAGAAAGTTAGTAATCAGGAAACCTTTCATTTATTAGCAGATAAAAGAAACGGCAGAACACACGCATTCCTACTGCCTCTTCCCGTCTCTTTTCAAAGATTTCTCTGATAAAGCAGTGGTAAGACATACCATAAGGAAAGGTCAGTTGAACACAAGATGGTGACTCTTTGATTCAGTTCACTGTACCCTAGAACATGTTTTTGCTTTTAGTAACTTTTCCATTTTCTCCCAGGCACAGGGTAGTACTTATCTTACCTCATAGGCAGTCATTATTTCCATTTCATCCATGTGCAAAGCATAGGAGAAATAAAATGATCGGTGTCCTGAGAAGTTAGAGGACAAACTTTTGAAGTCTTTACAAGTGATGCAATTCCTTTGGCTGGTGGAGCCTGGGTAAGTGGAAAGGCCACACACGAGGGTGGCTTTCAACCGAAAGCAGCGCAGCCAAACGGGTGCTGCCGCTCGGGGAGAAATGGAAATGCTCTTAGACATTTCCTTTAGGCAGAGCTGGTTGACTCTGACTCCTGCTTCTCCTCAGTGCACCCGAATGGTAGTTCCTTAAATTCCAAAGAAATCTGTAAAGGAGGAGAAATCTCTCCTCCTGCTGCTGCCGCTGCCCTGCCGTGGCAGTGTGCGCGAGGGGGCCGAGGGCAAAGCTCAGCCCGCGCGGGGCGCCCGCCGGCCCCCAGGGCCTTGGCGCCCGCGCGCGAGGCCGCAGCGGCCCCGTCAGCGTGAGACCCGCAGCGCCCGGCTCTGCAGCTCACAGCACCCACGGGCTCTGCCCGCGGCTCCCTGTGCCGGAGCCTCGGTGCTCCGGCCTCGCTCCGCCTCAGAGGACACGTCACACCCAGCTCCTCCATCACCTCATGGCTGGAAGAAGACACCAGACCCGGCTGCAGCTCAGCCCAAAGCCCCTCTATGGCAATTCAGTGCTTATGAAGTAGTAAAAAGAAACTTACCTTGCGTTTGAGGCCTCTGTCTCTCTTCCTTCCCTTCCTGCGCTCTGCTCTCGAAACCTCTCGCAGGTTTTCCTGTTGCAGCCGCCGTGGTTTCCCAAGGCGCTGCGGCGCGTGGGACGGGCAGCGGGTCCCCTGGACGTGCGCGTCCCGCTGTCCGGCAGGCGCCTCCGCAGCACGGGCGGCATTTACGGAGGGAAACATCCGAGCGTACGCGTTACGCTCTCACTTCTTCTCCCTCTTCAGATTCAATTATTTCTGCATTTTTGTATTTTAGTGCAGCAATCTCAAACACTTCTTTCCATACGCAGCCTTAGCAGCACGGAGGGTAGTGTTGTCACCTTCCTGAATGATGCTGCGGAACAGCCGGAGAGCAAAACTGACCCCATGGGAGGAAGTGAGAATTACATGAAGAGCAAGAGGAGGGAAAAAAAGCCTTAGTGAACAAAAACCCTTGTACAAAATTGTGTTAAACCGGAATTGATTGCAGAAGTTTAGTCCAAGTAGGTGCAAAAATGGAGGAATATTATTTGCAATCTTATGCTATTTATTTTTACCTTAATTTTTGGACTAGGTTGTGGCTGGCAGCGCAGGCTTAGGTCAAGGAGAAAGAAATCTCTTCCAGTGCTAGGCAGGTACCCCATGACTTGGGACGAGGCAGGCAGAAACCAATGGCAGCCTCATGCATGCATCCTGTCTGCAGTAAGTGGGGAGGCAGGTTTGGGGCTGAGAAGAGTTAAAAGCAAATTGTTGCTACTTAGGAGTAAAGTTTTCACTTTCTTGTGAGAAGCATCTGCAATGGGACAACTTTGCTCACTGGTTTCAGCTGTGCCCTTATGTACAGGTGACTTTGCTCTTGCAGCAAAAAAGTCTTTATAGTCTATGTAATGCTGGTTTATTCAACCTGTTTTTTCTTTAGTTCTTGAACTATTTATTCATTTTTCTCTCCCTTTTCTTCTCCACTAGCTTTTAGTAGTTCATGACAGGTTTGAATGGTAAAGTGCTATTAGATATAAAAATAAGAAAGCTGATATAGATTCACTGGCATTTATACTCTTAGAAATACCATTCATTTTATTCTGCATATTAGTAGTTTAAATTATTGAGATGAAAATCCAAGAGGATACCTCTAAGTACTCAAATGATCTCTTCAAGGTAATTGTTCCCATATTAACATTTCTTAGCATTGCTTTTGGAGAACAGTATGTTATGCTCAGCGTCAATACTTGACTCAGAGACTCATTTAAATAACAGGACCCTACTGAGTCCAGCTGGCTTTGGAGCTGCCTCCTGCTGTTCACTTCAGTACAAGAACAAAAGCTGATTCTCAAAGTCCCTTTCTGTTTTTTTGGTATAGCCCCTCTCTACCGTGGTGGTCGCCATGGTCTGAGACTACTGAATTAAGGGGAAGTCATTCAGAAAGACAGCAAAAAAACAACGCAACCTTTTCATTTCTTCAGTGATATTTCCTCCTCCTTGTTTTTTCTCAGTGAAATAAATGAGCAAAGAGACGTTATTGCCAAAAGAGTGGGTAGCGTTGTGTTAATGCCTAAGAGCAAATGTCGAACTATAGAAATGTCACAGTCATGCATGGTTTCAAAGTATAGGACCAGAGAGATGATTATTTTGATATGTCTTCTTTGAAAACTTTATCATAATCCAGAATACAATCCTGTACAAATACTGCACTCCATGGTGATTTCTTGTTTTATCTTTAGTAGCACAGCTTTGTAACCTTGGGCAGTGAAGGGCACAGGCATGAGGAGGAGTTAGAGTGGATAATTTCTTGCTCCCTAAAAAGAAGGTATTTCAGAAATAGTCATTCTGAAGAAATGCTTAGAGCTGAGAGTCCCAGCACTAGTGAGCCATCCTTCTCTCCAAGGATATGGACATACATTTTCAGAATTAGTGAGATGTAGGAATATTATTTAGAATGAAAATATATTTTAGTAGAATAGTGGGGCTCTAGTCTTTGAAAATCTGAGTTCAAAAGAAAGATTGCCATTTAACTAGAAATGAGGTTGATACCTAAGAATAAATTTGTCTTAATTCTAAGAATCTTTTAAAAAATTACCTAAAATATTTTGCTGAAGTACAAAAACTTTGGAAGCTGGACATAATAGAATAAAGCAGCAGGGACCGAGATTCAAGGTCTCTACCATGCAAATAACCTTGGAGAAAGCAGTAGCAAAGACAACCTTCGTTTTTGCTCGTGGATTTTATAGCCCTTTGATTTTGCATGTGCTGCTGTCAGACTTTCATATTGATCTTTCTCTTTTGCCTCTGTCTCTTGTTTTCCAGATCTATCCTTGTTGTCTCTTAGGTTTTTGACTCACTTCTGCCCTGTTCTTGCTACCCCTGCCCACATTTTTGCACGTTTGCGCTCTCTCTTTTTCAGAGCACATTTCTTCCCTTGTTCCTCTCTCCTTTCTGAGTTATTGTTCTGTTCCTAAGATATACCACAACCATAGGCTGTTTCTCTCTTCCCTCTGAAGAAGTGGGACTGGTGGTAGCTGAAGCCGGTATTGCTGGTACTTGTCATTAATTTTTAAACACATTTCTCCCTTTCTACTGCATTCACGTACTATTTCCAAGTATCCTTGAAGGACTACCCTAGGGAAAAAATAATTCTAATTGCTTTTTAGCCCTTACAACTGCTTTGGTAGATAAATTAGGGCAATGCATTCATTTTTAACTGAAAAGATGTTTTTTCCATCAAAAGCCTTTTTGAAGGATAACTTTGCTTGAACTCTCCTAGGAAGCTGTATTCCCAGAGAGTTGCATTTTATCAGCTGAAATATTATTTCATCTGAGTTTGCTGCAGCTCACATCAGAAAAAATATAGATGTAGCCTCAACATTAATCTCGGCTCAGTAGTGGAGGATAAGGGAACAATAGTCATGCCTGGGGAGAGCGGAGGCGGCTGGTGGAGCTTTGCCTGTTGCATTCCTAAGGCAGGGTACATGGAAATTAGCAGGATTGTATTCTCTGCAGTGTGTTGGGCTGTTAAAGGCTTAAGGTGTGATTGTTATTGTGGAGCAGCAGCGCTAGATCTGGGGAACCTTTGTGAAGAGACGATAATATGACAGTAACTCAGAACAAGAGCGTTGCCCTTTCTTGGTCCAGGCATTACGATACGGTGAGCGACAAGGAGTGAAGCAGCACGTGCTCAACCAGGACTGCACGAGGCAAACGCAGTGCTGCCTCAGTAGGGACGAGCAGAGGTACAAAAGTTCAGGAGACTGGGGAAAAAGAAGCGTGAGCTCCAGGGAAGCCCTCGGAGCTTCGTGTTCACAGTGGGTGTTTCTCGGGCTGTTGGTAGGGGTGTGTGTGAACCAGCGGAGCAGCCTTTGGCCTGAGGCGTGTGGAGCTGCCAAAGGCCTCCAAGGAGGTCTGGGAAGGGCTTTGCCCGCCTACCTGCCTGTCCCCTTCCCAGTCAGCCACTCTGGAGTGTCCAGTGTCCATAGCTAATTAATAATTGGCTTAATTTTATCCTGAAATTGAAGTGGGTTCCAGAGGGCAGCAATTCTCGCCTCCGTTCATTCTCGCTCCCCGTAGCCTTGCTCAGGAAGGTCCTGCTGCTGCACCTGCTTCTGCAAAACACCTCTTGGTTTCCTAATTTCTTCTCCTTACAAAGGCTGTAATTGAAATGAACGTGCTTAGGTTTGGGGTTTAGAAGTACAATCATGTTCGGATTCTTAAATATTTTGAAGGTGTCTTATAACAGAAAAGGATACTTGTGGTCAAACCCATACCAAATTCTGAACAGCCATGCACTCTCCGCTTTGGTTGTATTTTTATCCAGGTTGGATGTTCTCTGCAAAATCAGCAAATGCATAAAATGGAAAGTGTGTTTAAAACAAAGCAAAGTTCCCATATCAAGAATAGATGTCAAACCAAATGATATATATTTTTTTTAATTTAAAAATCCTTTTTGGTCTAGGAATTTAATTCCTGTGAATCAGTTCATGAGCAGATTGGCTCATGTGCATTTCTTATTGCTATATACTCATTGGAAGGCTTCAGCATTTACTTTTAATTAAAAAACAATTAATTGGAATTAATTATTCCAATTTTATTAAGCAGCTGCAAAGCACTATATTCTGAGATCAATAAAATGATATTTCAGTTTAATTACTATTGTGGAATTACTTCCATTTACTCTTTTCAGCACAGATGCTATTTGTGTATGGCTAGCAAAATGTCATTCCCAAAGGGGTCCTGACAGTCTAATCATGACACAACTTTCCTTTCTGTGCTCCTTTCCACAGTGAATATGGCAACTTTGGGAACCAGGTATAGTCTAAAAAACCAATACGTGCTGGCTCAAAACACTGCCCTACATTCTGCAAATTAATTCTGGGAAGCTCTGTACAGATATACAGGCTGTCCTTTTACTCAGGGTCATAATTGGGAATAGCACACTAGTAACACTCCTCTGTGCAAAGGCAGCTAGTTTGGTTGTGCTCTGGGCATTACATCAATACAAGCAGAAGAATTAACGGCAGGATGGAATTAGGAACGGGAATGCCAGGTCACTAAAGGATCCTCCAGTATCGGCCTACTGCTGTTTTGCTGCAAGTTAGATTATCTTTTAATGGAAATGTTTTTCTTTATGCAATTTCAAGGCAATTCATCTGATCATTTTTATATTTTAATCTAATATGTTCAAAATTCCATTATTGTACATCAGCGTTAATGTAAATCCATTAATGACAATGTTAATGGTCTGATCCTTAAAACTGTAAGGGTTAAGTCAAGCACAAATAGTTTAAATATAACCTTTATGTAGGAACTTTTACACTGAATTCATGCTATATGGCAGTGTTGAGTGGAGACTGAAATTGTGACCCGTCTTGGTATTGCCCAATGCTGGTCACAGTGAACTTAAAAATGCATCAAATAGGCTGAATATTATTCTTGGGATATGATTCCTTGCGGAGAATTGAGTGTTTCAGGGCTGCGCCTGGCAACCGCAGCCGCGGGAGTAGATGGTGCTAATCCTTCACAGCGCAGCAGCAAACTCGTCTAAGCCACTGCTACCTGACAGTGTGTGTTGGCAAGATAGGGAGAGATGGAGGAAGGCGTTAATGCATTTAAGCAATAAGTGTGATGGCAGGTAAGAGCTACGTCAGGTCTGTATTTTTTAAAAAATTGTTTTTAGTGAGCTTTAAGAAGGTATATGCCAAATGGAAGTCAAAGGAAAACACTGAAATTAGGAGGAGGGTGTGGACAAAGTTTGGACAGGGATAGAGATGAGAAAAATCAGCATGGAGGATGACACGCTTCTCAGCCTGTACTTGGGAATAACCAGTTCGCCACTCAGCCAACAGATGAAGTGGGTGGGAGAAATATGAATATTTTCCTCTTTGTTACCCACAAAGATACAGGGATCGATAAATAAACTTATTTTGTTTAACGAGCATTAGTTTAACTGGATGATGTTGATGGGTGTTTAGTGGGCTACTTAGTTTTCCTCTGAGATTAATACTATATCTACAACATCCTTCTAAAGTACTTCTAGGAAATGCACTCATATGGTCTCAGTGGAGATTAACCTAGCAGAATTTCTGTGTTTAAAAGAAAAAAAACCTGCCTCAATAAAAGATTTCAGTTATCTTTGTTTAGGGGAAATCAGTTTCTTTTTCAGACCTGAGTTATGAAAGTCCATCAGTAAAGGAACAGGTATTAATGAGTTTGCTCTCATATCCTCCCTCTATGTATAGACTTGATGACAAACACGTTCAAAGTGAGGCAGGCCAAGCAAGCTGTGAGGTGTTTTTCATGGGTGCGATCTTGGCGTGGTGAACTACAGAGGGTGATTATAAATTCAAAGACTATAACTCCGCTAGGGAAGGAGCCCAGTTCTTACAACTGAAGTTTTAATCTCCCTGTGAGCTGACTGCCCAAACCACTGCTTGAGCCAGTCCAGAATAAGCAACAAGCATAATAGGAAGGCCAGAAATGGCTACATACAAGGAATTCATAAATACTAACTCCGGTCCTTCAGAGAAGTCTGGTTCTGTGGGAGGAGAGGGGAAAAGAAATAGGAAAGGAACAGGGCTGTGCAGCCATGGAGCTGCTCTTGCCTTCTGCCCTGCTACACTCAGGGCAGGAAATCCAGGTCTGGGTACAGATACAGAGTGAGTGGCACTCACCAGAACACCCTGGGCCCCGGGGGTAACCGCAGGCGCGCGGGAGACCAGGGTTCACACCTCCTCGGTCCTCCAGCTGCCCTGCTCTGGCCGAGCGCTCCGGCTGGGAGCAGAGGAGCCTGGGGGCTTGGTTTCTACTAAATTTGCTAGATTCCACATATCTTACTCTTGAGTGAATTTGGTCCTTATTTCTGGCCCCAATCCCACTGAAGCCATACTTCAAGGTTTGCCGGGCCAGACCTTTAATTGACTATGGGAGACATTGGCCTTTTGTATGTTGTTTGTCCAGGTTCTAGATGAAGATTATGCATTCTGCAGGTATTGAAAAAGGCTAACAAAACTTAGGAAAAGCCATGGAAGACCATGATATATGCTAATTCACCTATTGTTTTCCCCGGGTCATGTTTCCTTGGGAGAGGAGACAGAAGGTCAGGTACTTTGGCCTAAGTTGTGTGCCTTGCTCAGGTAGCTTCATCTCTGTTGAATGAATGGCCTTTAAAATTAAATTCAAAGATTCAGCAGCATGGCCCACGTGTCTTGTATATCCATAGTTCCTGCAAGCTTTAATCGAGAGGAAAGGCAGTTTAAGTTTGCTTTTCTTTTCTCTCTCTTTGGATTGATGGATGTGGTGTGGGGGACATCTCACAAGGAAGAGAGGAAATGGGACTTGTTCTTTGCAGGCTGCTTAGCCACTGTGAAGCGGGGGGAATAAATGCCTGCTGGATGTCCCACCACAGATCTGCCAGCGCCAGCCTCGTGCTCCTGCCTCTCCCCAGGCAGCCTGCGCAGGGGACAGGGACGCCGGTGTCGCCCACCCGGCAGAGCACCCGCTCCCGCGTCCTCCCGCCGCCCTCCGCGTCCATCGCTCACTGGGCGGCCAAGGGTGCAGCGGGGCTGCCCAGTTTGCGTCATTATGTGGGAGCAGGAGGAGGTCATCTTTGGGGGAAAAAAGCACAAAAGCGAGATAAAAACATCAAGCTCTAGAAAACTGTGGCTAAAAGCTTTGCTTTGTAGTCACTTTAGCAAATTTGCGCTTGGTGTGACAGAGCTGTATGAGACACAAGAACTGAGTCACCAAAAAAGTCAGGAGGCGTATAGTTTGGAAAACCATGAAAGAAAAGAGAAAATGTAAAGAAATAATCTGAAATAAATTGAACAATAATGATGGGTACATAGAGATGTAGAGTGAATGCAGTAGAGGTCTGCATTAGTAAAAGGCTGAGATGTCAAGTAGAAGAAAGTCAGCAAAATGAAAAAAGAAGACTATGGGGAAAAAAGAAAATCAGAGCAAACACAACTGCCTTCCCACGTAAGGTTTATTGCTCTAAGTAATGCTGATTTAGACATGACAGGGCATGATATGTGTTATATTTATCTACACCTAGCATGTTGTATCGTTGAGTTTTGTCAACAGAGCGAGGTGTTAATTCACGCGACGCAGTTGGGATACTGGGCATGTTATTGATATTTATGATTTTTTTCATTTTTAATATAACAAGGAGAAAATAAGAAGCCTTTTGAATTCAGTAGATTTTATACCTTGAAAATAATTCAGCATTCTCTGATGTTTAATAATTCATGAGTGCTGTAAAGTGGATATTTTCTGAAATTATACAGTTTTGAAATGCAATCAAAATTAAGTTGAGGTTAATATTAAGGTTCTGGACCACAGTCTTGGTGAGGCTGTGGGCAGGGACTTTGCAGGAAATCTTTCCAAGATGTTGAAGAGGGTGATATTAGTGAAAATTCTGCCTGAAGTTATTTTTCACGCATTTTCAGGTGAATTGCCATAACTTATTTCCTACATTTATCTTGCTGTTGGATTATTTTACTCTTGGTTCCAGCTGTGCAGTCTGAAAGAGCAAAGGACTTATTATCTGAAAACAGGGACACAGGTGGCATTAGGCAATTATTTTGCTTTTGCAACTTAGCTAAGGTAGCATAGATTTTTCTCTAGTTCTTCTGTTCCACCTACCATGCTAAAGGACATGTTATGTCTCTATTGACTGTCTTATAGATTTCTACTGTCATTGCAGACAGTGCTGCATTTGAAACAATTTCATATGTATATGACAAAAAAGGGGGCAGATGAACAGCTGCAGCTTGTTAAATATCTCCTTTAGTTTAAAGTTTTCCACTTCACTAGATACTCAGGTTGCTATGTGGAAAATTAACTGTATTTCCAGGAAACTGACCTACTAGCAGTTAAAATATGAACATTTCAAATTTTACTTCTTTAATCCAGGGAATTAAATGTTGTTCTGAAATGTCTCATTTCCATAAATGCAGCATTTGGGAGATCATAACTGTTTGGATTTATCATGGCACTGCTGTCTTTATTTTGTGTATTTGTCTTAACTTTATTTTTATTTGACCTTATTTACAATTGTTTCCAAAATTCTGTAATGTTTTTAGTTATATATTTCCTATATATTAGTTTGTGTGTGTGTCTACACAAATGTAAGATTTCTTCTCTCTAGCCCTTGGACAATAAACAGTTACAAAATGTTTTGCAGCTCCCAGCGTTTTAACCTGCCTGTTTAAATTTTTTAGGTAGAATGTTATTTTTTACACATGTGATTTACCAGCAATTCAATAGCTTTTAATTTAGCATATACATCTGAAATTGTAACATACCTGGTGTGCAGCTTCTGCTTTCAGGTCTTCATCTGGGTCCACACCAACTCTGTTTAAAACAAAACAAGAGATGGCTGTGACCTGCTATAGGTTAGAGAGTTCTGTGGGTGGAAAATCCTCTCCTGTTCCTCCCGTTTTCCACCAGGCAAGAAAAGCAGAGAGGAGCTTGTAAAACACTAATATCACTTTCTTAGTCGAGAAAGTTGTCCTTAATGAGTGCTTAGGAAACACAAGATTCTTTCTAATGTCTGTTTGTAATATGAGATGGGCATTTTATTAACATGACAGGAGGGGGGAAAAAAAAAAAGAAAAAAAAAAAGACTTAAGTGATGGGGTGGCAGAACTGGCACATGTTGGGCAGGGCCCCAGTGCAAGTGGAGGGAAAGGAGGCCGGGAGCTGGGGAGGCGACGGACGGGGTGGCCTCGTGCTGGGGGCTGCGCCAGAGGGCAGCGGCGGAGGGTGGGCAGCCAGCGGCCTTGTCGCTGGCATGGGGAGGCAGCCCGCGGTGCCCGAGCCGTCCCAGGCTGCCCAAGCAGTGTCGGGTCCGCCGAGCTAATGCAGGAGCCAGTGAGGCAAAGAAAATGTATGATTCCACCAGATGTTCAGCTAGGGCCCCATTTCTCTTTCCCTAACATCCTCCTGTGTTGAGCATGTTTTTGCTCTCATTAGCAACACATCAAAATACCTTTTAAAAATCATATTTATTATTAACCATTACTTGGCTCAGCAAACTTTGCTGTAAATATTAAGCACATGCTTGTATGCAGCCAGAGTCAAGGACAGCAATATATGCAAAGGAGCCGCTTTTTATATGTAAATCCCGAGTGGAGAATGGAGGCTTGTTTCTATCACAGCTCTTGAGCTTCAACAAATCTGAGTCCTCCAGGCATAAATATTTCTTTTGATTAAAAATAATGATCCTGGTGCTGACTTGACAAAGAGAGAGAAAAGGAGAGAGAATAAATGGCAGCTTCCTTTTTTTTTTTGGCCTGTTGTCCTTTAAGTTTCAGAAGAAGCTTCTAAGGGTGCGACCCTATTCATTTGATGGGTGCAGCAGCACCAGGGCATCGGTGATGTTAGTGATTTTTATTAAGTATGCACTAGGCAGGCTCAGTTTAGTCACTTCTGAAACTGAGGCTAATTATTTTGTATCCAGACGTAGGCTTTGGAGCCTGACATTGGGCACCTAGCACAGAAAATCATGGTCTGCCATAATAAACTCTGATATGCTAGATAGGAGCTGGAATGTGATTTTTAAATTGCAAATTTTGAAAAAACAAGGCATAACAAATTATAAGAGACAGTCAAGACAACTGAAATTAAGTGCCGACATGCAATTCAAGCTTCCACCTTTGGCTTCCTCACGAGTCCTGCAATGTCTAGTGCTACTGCTGCTACAACCTGCAAACTTAAAACTCTGATTACTGTGAAGACCTCTAAGAAATGTCTTTTTGCCAATTATGTTACAAAAATATTTTCCCCTTTTATATCCTCAGTCTTTTCCCATTGTCTGAGAAGATAAAATGGATGGTCAGAAACATACTCTCCAAACTATATATTTTTTTTTCTCTCCAGTATTACTTGTTGTCCATTTTGTTCCTTTTCTTCTATTCTTTTCTTTTTGTATTTTTCCTTTTTCTTCTGTCTCGCTTTCCAAGCTCCTCTCTGTTCCTCCTTCCTTTGTTATTGGCTCTTCTACGGCTATTGCATGTTTTTCTGCTTTTCTGTTTCTGCACCTTTTCATTTTATACATTAAGCATTTTGCATGACCTTTCAACCAGCCTATTTGGAATGAATTTAGGTTAGATGGGTTTTTCTTTGTTATAAAACAGCAACTAAGAAAGCTCTTACTTTTCTTATTAAAACACTGGCACTGCTGTGATCTTTATCGATTTTCATTGTTAGTGAAACTATTGCAGAAGCTGAGCTTTTGTATAGGATTCTATGTTTACAGGGGCATGTCTCTTTAGAGACAAAGAAGCAAAAATATAACAGTGTTTTTTCTCCAAAAATACTTCTAAGATCAGGAAGTCACAGGGCGAATCTCTTCTTCCATCCTTCTCTGCTCAGACTTGTCTCTAGCCACAGACCTGGTTGAGCTTACTTTGGCAGAAAACCTTTAATCCTGGTTTCACAACAGGGTAAATGTTTTATGTTTTCAGAAGGTGAAATATGACATTTCACCAAGCAGATTTTTCGTCATCAGCTTATTCTCAGGTAGCTTTAGATAAGCTGAGCAGCATCAGGACTGCTAGAAAGCAGCTGTAGGCAATGTAAGATTTCTTTCCTCAGCAAAATCTTCCTTTTTCTAGTATCTGCTTCTCCTCATGTTTGTTTGAGACTATGGCTTAGGACCTGTAATATCCACAAATAATATGGTGGTTTGTTTAACAAGTAAGTGGTTGTGATTTGTTTAACAAGTAAGTGGCTTTTTGGATCCCTTGGATCCCAATAGTAGTCAGGCTTATTTCAGTTGCTGCCAATCACCATGAAACTCTTTTTTTTTTTTTTTTTTTTCTTCTACAGAAATGAGACTGCACAAGGGGATGATCAGGCTTTTGTTTTAATTTTCAAATATCTACTGTATGCTTTTCTGTTTTTGCATTTGTGTTCTTTAAGTTTGCTAAAATATTATTAGAAAAAAATTGGCTGAAATGTACATATTCTAAAGAGGATTTAGCTTTTATTAACAGCATTTTTTTCCACAAAGACAAATGCAGTGAAGACTTTTTAATCAGCTCTGCATAGCAGTGCAGTTCATCCACTGCTGGTATTTAGATCCGCTCTGATAATACTGTAAGTTCAAGTGCCCCAGATATCAAGGAGTTCCACACACAGTGTAAATACCTGAAAGCTGTTCTGTGTCTTTGGTTTTTTAAGACTGGTGGGATCAAAGTCTGGATTCAGACCCTGTTCAGAGCTGCTGTATTTGAGAGCTGGAGCCGGAGCCTTCAGCTGCCCCCTCGCACTTAGGCCCGACTGCTGCCAGGAGCTCTGCGTTAGGCTGCAGAAGGACCTCGCAGTTGACAGTGTTTAATTCCCTGTGTGCTATCGAGTGCATCATTTTTTTTAGCAACGGTTGGAATGTGTTTCATAATAAAAGGAGGAATTTGTCACAAAGCTGCCGAGAACATCTTTCTTATGTTCGTAATGAAAATGGATGGAAAGATAAATCCCAAATTGTCAGGGAAAACAGAAGTAAGAAATGCACGAACAGTCCACAGGAATGCTGGGCAGTAAAACACTTTGAGACAGAGAGACTCTTCTGTTCCCTCATTTCAAATTACTTCAAATTCATTGTTGTAGGATAAGATCTCCACTATCTCTGGCATAACAGAACTATGATTAGCTATAAAGTCTGGCGTAACAGAGCTATGATGATATTTAGAGCCTTAGGAGTGCTGCTGCAAAATAATAATATCAGCTTTTTTTTCCCCTGTCAAAGGTCTTCCTGGAAGGTGCAACTTTCTTGGTGTCGCTTTCTGAATAGTCTCTGCCTTCCCCCAGCTGTCTCATTTTGACTGAAACGGCCTGTAAGCCTCAGCCTAGATCTCAAAAGCTGCCTATATAACGAAGAGCTTTTTCAGTGATTTATAACCCAATTTTCAAAGACTGCCATTAAACAGCTTTTGCAACAGGAGTCTTGAATATTTTTGCATGAATAAATCTGAAGTTTGTAGCTATCCATCAGCCTATTGCATTGAGTACAGAATTATTAACTGTAAAGACTAGAAACATGAACAAATTCCAAAAAAGATTGTTTCACCATCCCAAATAAATCATTATAATTGAAATTAAAAAAGCTTCAGGATAAATAATGATTGCTCAGAGCACTTTTCTTGTCCACATGGCTGTATTGGTGCTGTCTGTTCCTTAAACTGACAGGTAAAATCTGCTTTTTCTTATAGATTTCTTACTCTGTGCATCAGCTCACAAGAAGCCATCCAAAACATCTGTGCTTTTATAGTGCATTTTGATGGACATAAGTCCCACGGAGAATTATGGCATGTTTATAAATCTTCACTGTTCAGCTCAGGCTGATATGGTTAGTAAATGACAACACTTTGGTTTAACTTTAAGGCTAGAATAATCACTTGTGGCTCACAGCAGAAAGAGCAAATCAGTTTCATTTCGTGCTGAGAGGGATCAAAGAAAATTATCAGGTAAATGATGCTTCCTAAATGGTTCTGACAGCTCTTTGTCACGTGGCTAGTGCTTTCTGTCTTAGGTATGCAAAGTGCTAGAACAGAATGAAGCGAGTGGAAGTATGTAAATAAGAGAAAGCTTGCCACGCTTTGAATTTTGGACTTTTAATTGCATAAAACTGGGAATATCATGTTTTTGTAAGGGTGGTGCTAAACATTAGTTTTACTGCCAAGGTTCATGGCACATTTTTGGGTGACTTATGGGGAAACTATGTGGTTGCAGAGCTGGTTATCAAACTAAATCCATATACAGCTGCAGGACATGAGTGACTGTGGAACTGCAAACGAAGCAGAAGGTTGAATATGCAGCTGGAGTGCTCTATCAGTGGTCCACAAGTTTTCTAGATGTGATATTAAGAACCAAAAAGAAATATGGATGATGCTTCTGCATAAAGTTTTACAAATAACTTCCTTAGTCAAGCAGCTGCTGTGTGAATTTAAATGCTACAAATTAAAAAATAAAAGGTTTGCGTTCATATTTATACAATGGATGTATGCAAACAGTAACTAGAATGATGAGCTACCTCTTTAGCTAGCTGAGAAGTTGCTTGTTACTCTGTTCCTCTTATTTTTTCTCGAGATTAGTGGAAGCACTAAAAATACAGATCATCAAAGTGGTATTGCTTTGAAGAAACATGAGCTACATCTGTATGAGAAAAGGCAGTAAGAGATGCTGCAATCAGGCACTGCAGGTCGCGGTTTTTGTTAAGTTGTGATCTATGTCTCTAATGCTTCTGGCACCCAAGTGGATCAGGTCACTGTCCTATGTGGTCGTACCCATAGAGTGGTATCAGCCACTTGCCTGGAAATAGGAACCAAAGCAGACTCAGGCAAGCAGCATTTCACTTCTTCCATGTGACTTTCTGAAATCATCAAGTACTACTGTCGTATGTGAATAAAATTAGAGCAGAACGAGTGCGAAGGCTGACAGCAACCAGAGTCATGAGACTTTAGTTCTGTGTAGTGGCAGCTTTGCACGTTGTGCAAGTAAAAGGGGTCTGTCTTGTGCAGTCCCTGCTGTGAAATTCTCCCTCGTTTTCCTTTTTATTTGTTGTGGTTTTGCTTTTCCTTTAATATATGCCTATAGACATATGCTGTTCTTGTGCCTTTCATTGCATTGCAGTATGTGATGCAGCTTTCACATCCCAGTTTGCCATTTACAGTTTTACTTTGCCAAGTGACAATTTGCTTACACGTTATAATTTTCTACTGCCCTAGGGAGAAGCAAAGCTTTCATAAAATCGATTTTTTTTACTAGTTTAAGTTTAGATTAATAAACTTTGTTTTAAAGGATGTGGCAAGCCCAACTCTTTTCCCCTTTTCTACGTCCTTATCTGGAAAACATATCTTATGGATGTGGCATTTTTCAGGCTTTTTGGGCCCGTCTGCCACTTGGCTAGGCCGTGTCCTCTCCGCGTCACTAGCCCGGGCAGGACAGCGTGTGCTGTGCGTGTGGGGCTGCCCTTCTTCCTTGAAAAGAGCAGTTGCTCTTCAGTCTTCCTCCTCCTAAGCTGCCCGCCGTGGTTTCTGCATGCGCCCAGAGGAGCCAGGGGAGGTTTTTGGAGGGCTCCCAGCATGAGCCCCCTCTCGTGTCTGTGCGGCAGCATCGGTGGGAACTGCCCGGGCACCGGCACCCAGGGCCTTGGCAGAGCCCTCGGCAGCCCCTCCTGCAGCCTCCCGTGGGTTGGTGGTCGCGGGCGGGTAACGGTCACTTCCTTCTCAGTTGCCTTCTGTACTGAATGGGCAGGTATACGAATGCGTTTAGGCAAACGGGCAAATGATGGGAAAGCTTGACAGGACTGCACTCTTCCTAAATTTTTCTTTTTAAACTAAGATACAGCAAAATATCCTCTTCTGGGGGCAACAAGGTGTTTCTTCTAAGTAGCGGCCCCAACAAAACTGAGCTTTAGAGCCACTGTTGGAGGTATTTGGAGATAATCCTGGATCACAGCACAGAGTGGCAAGGCTGTCCTGAGGTGACTTTGCCATCTCCCATCCAAATTCATAATCCTGGAGTGGCCCTAAAATCAGAAACCAGGGGCTCTGGTGCTGTACGCACAGCTTTCCGTTCCGTTAAGCCGGATGACCTTGTATTTTGAATACTACCTGCTAATGTGTCAATGACCTGTTAGTAGCGAGTGATCATGGTGAGAGGGGGAACTAGCAGTGATGGCAGGTGCTTTAATGCCTTGTTTTAATGGTTGGAAACTTAAGATCTTACAAAATGAGGAGACAAGACACAAATGCATTTCTCTGTAGTTCTTGCAATGGCAGGCAGTTTGCAAAACACAATATTGATGAGCAGCCACATGTTTTAAGGAATCCAGCATTATGATACCTCACCCTGTGCTGGGAGGAAGGCTGCAGATCAAACGCTCTGTGCATGGTCTGAGACTGTGTTAATAATAGTAAAAAAAATCTGGAACATTACTAAAAGTGCATTTTCATTTAATGCAAACACAGAAACACCACCGCACTGCAAGAATATCATTTTTACATGTAACAAATGATCCAATTGCTACTTTTATAAACTACAGAGATGAATACAGCCTTCAAAACAAACAAAAAACAGAAGTCAGGAATTAGGCTATTTCATTGGCATCTTACTGAGACTACTAATGAGCTTTTCCTGCCAGGAAAAAAATGAGAACTCCTTTTACAAAGGATCTGTATGAGGAAAACAAACTGTGTCCAGATGCATTTTGACAATTTCCTACAGATGAGACTAGTTAATTCTTGGCTCTGAAATAAAAGTTCCCTCCAATGAATTATGTCAATACTTTTCGGAGTGGTGAAACGCTTGTTCCCTGAATTACTTTAGGTGTCTGTTGCTTTATTTTCCTTGAACATAAATAGCACAGCTTTGGAAAGAAGCCCAAGCCACTGCAGATGCATTATATTACTGCTAAGGTGATTAACCCAAAGTTAAACATGAAGTGTTCCTGAGCGTTGGTGTAAGTGATGAGCTGAGCAGCGCTCCGCTCCCAGGGCTCACGGCATGGGAAGTGCGTATCGAACCTGCATCTCTCCCACCCCGTTTGGTATTTCTCATGTACAGCTGGTGCTCTGCAGAGCTGGTTTAAGTCAAGACCAAAGCTAGTCCAGCTAACTGTACACTGCAAAATTCTGCTTTAACCAACAGGACATCAGTTAAGCCACTACTGAATCTCCACCAAGAAGCCTGTGTAAATGCTGCTGACTTCACTGCTGAAAGCAGGCGACGCAGCGGTGGCACCAAGAATGTTATATCTTAACTGGATCTTTCCATTTAGACTGCTTATTTCACAAGGTGGTTTGAAATTAGCTGCTTTCCTTAAATTCTTATTTAATTCCCAGTTTCAAATGCTTTCACCTAAAAGCTGTCTCGAATGCTCCAGATAGCAGGGAATGGTAGGGACTTGTGCTGACTGATTGATCCCAGGCTGCATGCAAGAAATGCAGAGTATATTGGAGGCTGTACAGGAGTTTAGCTCTCACGTGGCTATTTCAGATATCACGGCCATTCATATGAAAACATACAGGCTGTGAAAGAGATACTGATCAGTATGTCCTGCTCCCACGGTTCACAATGCTGTGGTTAATGCAAACGTGCCTGGGTGCGCGTGCTCACAGGCAGCCGCCGCAGCTGCTTTGGGCCTCTTTCTGCTGCAGGGTTTCGAGGGGCAAAATATCTTCTAATGCAGTTGGCAGGTTGGCGTGGATTTGGACCAGATATCACCCACAATAATCTAAGTTAATGACACAGTGATCACAAGGCAGTATATAGCTTAGAACATTTAGTGTTTTTTCTTTTTTTCTTTTTCTTTTTGGTTTGCGGAGAGTTTTACTTGTGTATAAAAAAAAATAGATACTTATATCTCAGCTGCTACGTTTATCCAGAACTGTCTGTCTGAGGAACTGTCTATATAGGAATTGTCTATCTGGGGGTCTGTAAACTTTTTTGGAATTCAAAAAATACACTAAATGCAGGTGTAAGGCTTGATTTTTGTACTCTTGAACATAATATTCTCACATTCTTAAATATGCGTAGCTTGGTAAAAGATTCAACCATGGGGAGAGGACAGGGGCTTAATTTGATGCAGTGATTGAGAATGTCAGGTCCAGTGCTGTTAGATGGGTAACATTCAACCTATATACGTGTATCTGCATTATGTCCTTATTGTATGCAGAAGAATTTAGGAACTGTCAGGCACTTACTGTGCATTTGTAAATATTTTGCTGCTTTTGGGAAAGCAAAGGTTTCAAACATGACCACCAGCTGCTGCTGTTTGTGGCAGCAAAAGTCTGTGGACACGATTCCTGGTTCTGCTAATTCAGGCCATTTCAAGGAAACTAAAGAAATCAAACACTTCCTTTTCGCTTTTGGTATTGAAGGGTTTGGTTTGCTGGGGCAGTTTTGCAGCCACTGCTGTCTGAGATGCTTACGCAGCCCGCACTGGTGCTTGCAAGCCCGAGCACCCGCAGGAAGGTTATTCACCCACCTGTTAAATATTACTTAGCATCCGTGACACTAGTTATGGTTGATAAAGCGCTTTGATTTTAGTCAATTTAACTCTTTATTTTTTTTACAAGAGCATTTGGAGACATTCACCAGAGCTGCTGTGTTTTGTTTTGTTTTTGCCTTGTTTGAGGTATAACATTGGGATCTTGAAAAAATATATGTAACAGCTGATTCCTAAGCCACAAAAGCTGTTTTAATTTAAGTCATATAAAATAAAACTTTCGTCTCATCCAGAGAGAGAAGTTATTGACAAAATTATCAATAAAACAGGCTTTCTAAAACAGGGTGTTCTTTAGCTCTTTGTTTGGTTATGGGCTGGCAGTCTGTTTAGCTTGGTACGAATTTGGATGCTGTACAGAACTGGCTTGCAGGCTAAGCTACAAAACCAGGAAGGCAGGATACATTGGGAAACTCAAAGAAAAGATTAATTAGTTCTACGTTTTAAATGTATGACTGCTCCTCTTTGGAAACCTCCGTGTTCTTTCTTCTCCGTAAGTGCATTGCAAAATGAGGTGCATATAATAAATTGGATTGAAAGCTGTGACATTTGACTAATCTAGATTGGAGGACCTGTCACTTGTTTATAATTCACATTTCAATGGAAGTGATAGCAAAATGGCACGCAGCCATTACGACTTAGATTTCAAAATGATATGGCAGTACAAAGACCTGCCCTGACGTTGCTCGGGTCCAATACAATGTTTGTTCTTGCAGTTTTGTATTGAAGATGAGTTATTAAGTCTGTAGGCTGCAGATTATATTTTGGAATCAGGTTGGGTCAATGATGGTTTTATTACTATTACTGTGAAAATGTTTAAATAGTGTTTTTGAAAAAGGTAAGAGAAGGGAATAATGCAGCTTTTTTTAGTCAGTGAAATGATATGTGGCTATTACAGCAGCTTTGGCAACTCGCTTCATGGGCTCAGAAGTACTTTCAGGAATGGTGAAATGTTAAACCGTGCCCCAGCATCAGCTTCCAAAGGAAGTGCCAGGACTCTAAATGTTACCCATTTCAAAGGGGAGCTAATCGCCTGGAGCCCGAGCGTCTCAGGTTAATGAGAGACCGTCAGGTTGACGGGAGATAACATAGTCCCACTGATTTCAGAAGGAAAAAACATTATCCGTGGTCCTTTTTGAAAACTTGATCTTAGGCAAATTCAAATGCAAGTATATGAAAGAGTCCCTAGGTCAGGAAGCCTGTGAGCATCGTTATTCTACAGCATTAGTGCTGCCTGCGCTGATCTAGAGGAAAGGGGACCTGGTTTCTTATCTTTGCTACCCAGAACACGACTGCATTTTACCTTACGACTCCTTCACATCAAACAGCAACACTCATCCAGGGGCCGCAACCTCCCGAGTGCAGAGGGCAACGGGGGGGGAGCCCGTCCCCCTTTGCTGGGTCTGCAGCGAAGGCGGAGGTGCCTCTGCCCTGGTGGGGATCCCCCTGAGCACGCACCAGAAATGCCCTGCAGAGCCCCAGGGAGGTGCCTGGACCTAAACGGTGGGTCCTTGGGGGTCCTAACGCCCTGTCTTTTTTTAAATCAACTTTTACAAAGTAAGGAAGGCCATTAGACTTGCAAGTAGAAGCACAGACAAACAGTGATGCGAACTAAGACTTTGGGGTTTTCTCCTTAGTTTGTACTTTTTATTTATATAGAAAACATCAGAGTTTATTTAAAAAAAAAATAATTTTGTGTACAAGTCCAAGATTCTGTTATATAATAAATTATGTTTTATTGTCATTACGTGACAAAATGGCAGTAACTTTCCGAAGATGCAGCTGATGCTGTATTTTTAAGTGCATTGAAATCAATTACTTTCTTGCTGAGATAAGAAGTTATTTTCTCATTTAAATCTCAGAGATGTACTGACTAGCAAATCACTGCCGGGCTGTTTCTGCACTGATAATTCACTATAAAAAGCCTGTATTACAGCGTAATTAGCTGTTTAGTAAATGCTAAAAGCCCACACTGCTACACAGGGCCATGGTTATTAAATATCTTCTTTAATTAACCTTTCACATTTAACTACTTCTGCAACCAAGCAAGTGCCAGAGCTTTTCCCTTTACGCTTTCAAGAAGGGCACGAAGTTTGGAACTCGGAGTGTTTCCAGGGCTGGGGTTTGTGCCTGTCCCTGCCGGGTTAGGCAGCGACGAGGGCAGCGCCGCGGAGCCGCCCCGCTGGGGCGGCCTGTGAGGAGGGGACGGGGCGTCCGCCGGGGTCCCCACGGCCACCCCTGCTCCCCGCGTAGGCTTCTGTGGGTTTCCATTTGCAACGAGTTTGGTATCATAATTTGTCTTCCTCTCTAGCATCTTTTTCCTTGTTGGAAAGCAAAACATATATTTCTTTTTCTGCGCTTCATGTATAGTTCAAAGGCAGAATTAAGTGTTTTTGTAGTGAGTAAAAGGTTGGTTAGAAGGAAACCACAAGAAAGCTCAAAAAAAAGATTGAACAAGTTAAACTGAGCAATACTGCTTTCTCACACCAAAATGATATTTTAAGGCAAAATGAAATGAAAATAATCATACAATTGGAAAAAAAAAAAATCACTTCATGTTTTCTTGCTGAAAAAGATCAATATTTTTTGTCCCAGAGGAATGGGAGAAGAATACACAATTTGGATACTGAAAAAATCAGAAAATCTGAAGAATAGATTAATCTTATGTCCTTCAATATTGGAGGGCCAAGTGACAATACTGAAAGTTCCACAGGCTCCTATAGCAACTCTTTTGCAAGAAACAAGATCGTAAGTTCAATTATAGAGAGAACCACGAGTTCGGAGACGGGCTCGTACGGAGCAGCGGGTGGCAGCGGGAGGCAGGCAGCTGCCCTGCGCCCAAATGCCCTGCCCGGGGGCTGCCGCGCCACCGTTCGCAGGCGCTTGGAAAGCCCAAGTCTGTAGTTTGGTCGTGGGATTTTGTTACCAGCGACTGTTCCAGCTCAAATGTTTATAAACCTTGTCTAGTACCATTCAAGCAAAATGCTATGGTGAATAATTCTGACAGATCAAGTATGCATCTTATCTTTGCAGAAAGTACCTTGCAATAAGTGATAGGCATTTTAGCAGTTCACTGAGATTCATTACCTGGGTGATTTCTCATTTTCAGCTAAAAATGAAAGAAAATTTCCAATTTCTCTTTTTGTAATAACTTCTCATATATTTAATGTCCTATTTCATATTGCTGCTTGATTTATAGCATTTACCAGGCTAATCATGCTCTAGCTACTCTTAGGAAAGCAGCTATTTTTTGTTAACCCTACCAGTGTGGCTGTGCCCTGGGAAGAGACGATGTTCGCAGGTGCATATAGCTGGCCATCTTAGTGCATTTGAAAATAATTGCGGCGTTAATGGTTACACGTGTTACACTTAATTACAGGTGTTTCTGGATTTTAGGAGTTAAAAGCCTTTCCAGGTGAAGACTGTAATCTCTGTTAAAAGTGTGTCTGGGGTTAACTCCTTGGGCAGAAGTAGCTTTGCTTATATTGAACTCCCAACAGAAATCTTTATTGTAGTGCAATTTAAAAAAAACTGACTGCACTATGGCTGAAGAGGAGCCTGTCCCTGGAAGCAAGGGCAGAGCTCTGCTCGCAGAGCCGGCACACCAGCTAGACTGACTACAGTTTTCTAAATCCAAATCGATAACGTTATGCAGTGCACAGAAACATAATGGTACTTAAAAACATACTGCCTTTCATTTACCTCTGAGTTTTGGTGTTGTGGTCACACACAAATTAGTGATGCTTGAATACTTCGCCTGTCATTCCTTTTGCAATAGTAAATCAATGGATCCTTCATTTTCACTATATTGTTTTCTAGGACTCTAAAGAAAATATGACCAAAGGAAATACGGTTATGGAAGGCAGAATGTGCCAAGGCCAGGAGGAAAACATTTAATTAAATCTCTTTTTCTAAATTGACCTTCTTTCCTCTTAACAAATGGTGAAAGGAAAATGTGTTCAAAGGAATATGAGCAAAACAATTAAGGAAGTTCATAATAAATATTATATTAGGGATTATCTGAAGACTGGAACATTAGCTCTTGGCTGTTGAATTCAGAGTACCTCAAGGACTAGTTATGTTTCAGGAGGGAAAATGGATAAACTTGTTACACTTACTCTACTCCTATGTGGGGCCGAGAAAGGAAAGATTAGATGTATTTACTCAAAGTAGGCTTTCTATTTCATTTGGGGGAAATGAGGAACAGGAAAGAAAAATTTCCTTTTCTTTCTCCTAATGGCTTGATCATTGCACTTAGTATTAAGTAATACATGAATCCAGCATTGTGCCCACAGCTCAGCAGATGCTGATTTGAAAATCATGGTGACCATGATTTGGGCACATGATTTTTTAACATTGCTTGTGTCTTATTTAGATTGCTTTTTAGCCATTTGTGCTTGTCCAAGGATTTCTAGTTAGCACATATCATTGGGATTAAGCAATGGTATGATAGGAGTCCACTTACTCTCTTCCAGAGATCCCTTTCATGCAGATTGACCCTACAAATACGTTTTTGAAGAAAAGATGTAATTTTCTACTAAAACTCTGATTTGACTAAGAATGAAGAAGGCTATCCAGAAGGCAGAATTCTTTCCCAAGATCTGCGTGTGTGTGTGCGTGTGTATATTTTTTAAGTATTTAAGCTTTTTTAAAGTATGGACCATACCAGGTCAAAGCTTCCTTCCCGCTTGGCAGTGCAGAAGTATTTCTGCAGTATCTCTTTAAAGACAGCTGCTTCTAGGCATGGGAATACCAGCACAGAGTTTGGGAATAATGAAAAGAACGTTTTCTGTTATTGAAGCAGTAGCACTATAATATTGGTCAATGGCACGCTGTAGCAAAAGTTGAAAAACAGAAACTTACTCTGACAAGCAATTTTTCTTGTTGGCAGATGGCCACTGCAATGGTCACAAGCTGTCAAGGCACGGCTCTTCACCCATTCCCTCCAACAACCCTGCCCTTGGATCCCAAATGACAGTCTCATAAACGAACATATTTCCTTCACCTTTCCTTGCTCATTTTTAGAGATCAAAAAAATGATTCTCAGATCCTGGTATCAGAGCAATGGATTGCAGAGTTGAAGGTACAAAAGATGCCAGAATCTTGTCATCTTGACGGGATAATTTACGCAGGAAATCTTGTAACTGTGCAGAGTTATGTAAGCATTTTCAGTGACAGTAGACCCTAGTGGCTTATGTCTTTGGGGTGTTGATGTCTGCCGAGGATTTGTTTCCTATTCCATTCAGCTGATTTGCCATATGGAAATAGGTGGGACGTTAAGAGTTACCAGTGTTTTGATCTTCCTGCTTTAACACCATAACACTGAATAATATAATTGTAAGTTTTAAATGATACACAGCCAAATAATTGGCTTTATTTCAAAAGCATTAGCAGCTAAGCCAGATTCTCAGAATGTTTTGGATACAGCTCTATTTTTTTTTAAATTATTTTTCATTTAGAAAAGCATGCTGTAGCCATACTGCAAGGGAACCCACACAAAAGAACCCAGTCTGTTTATGTTTTGTCAGGGCTTCTAAAAGTGGAACAACAAAATCTCAGAATGAAACTGTAATCTTTTAGATTTTTTACTTTGCCAAGATAGAAATATATCATATAAGTTGGTGAGCAGTCTTTCTATTAAATCTTTATTCTGCTCCAAGTCTGTTTTCTTATGTTCTATGTCAGTGTTATTCAGTGCAGATTTACAACAAAAAATATTGTAATTCCTATGAGGGCTACATGTTTGAGTTGGGGAATGAGTGGATTGGTCTATAAGAAATGAATGGAAGGGGTAAATGCATCCTTAGGACAATTTTGGTGGCATCATGTTAGTAATATCGATAGAGCTCTACCTGTGCGTCATCTCTAATGGGGGCCTTTCCTCCACGGCTTTAGACAGGGGCAGTGGGGAAGGTTGTGACCTGCTTGACCTTTCCAAATGGCAGTTTTTTTTTTTTTTCATTGCATCCAGTTTATCTGCATTTTCCACCCAGCCAGTCAACATCGTTTCCCTTACGAAATAGAAAAGTTTTCTCACAGCCGTGACACCCTATTAATTTATCTAGTCTCTTCAAAGAGTTAGGTCTAATGACTTTTAATTTATAGGGTATGAATCCTTTCCTTATGTTCTTGTTACATTCATTAGACTATTTTTTATAGTCTTTTTTTATCCACTTGACACATTTCCATATTTTATGTTCTCAGAGATCACTGACCACATTAAGGTATGTGTAGTGTAAATGAATGACCAGCTGCTATTCATCATCAGAGAGCATCCATGCAAAGAAAGCTTTGGAATTGCATGAGCTTGGCAGTTTTAGGTTTAGTTTTAGGTTTAGTGAAAGAAAAATAGCTGTCAGAAGTTATAAAGCTGAAGTATGAACAGTGAAGATAATCAGCATTGCTCTAGGAAATCTCTGAAAGTGAATCTGAAAGTTTGGGCCATTTAGAAGGTAGGAAAGGCAATAGTTAAATATTGAAGAATAGTTTGGATTTGTTAATTTGATTTCCAATGTTAGGTTTCAAATAGAAAAGTGCACTGAGGAGATGTTCTTGCTAAGAATGTGAGTCTGGACAACCTGTGTCATCCCCATTGAGTGCTGTGGTATTGCCAGGCTTTGGGCACTGGTGCTTAGGGAAAACTCAAGTTCTGAATCCAAGGCTTAAGGTGAACTAGAGATTTCCTAGGTGAATAATGGCTTGTCTTAGAGGTCAAGGGTAGCCAGACACACAGACATAGTCAGTTTGTAAAATATACGACCAAGCCAATGACCAGACACAATACTGAAAGTTGCTGTTCGGTGCTGCTAAGGATTTCTTCAGATAATGGAATAAAAATATCCTTATTCACTGAAGAACTGCTGCAAAAAAGATGCACAAAGTGTCTGGAAATCCCTCGATAACGATTTTCACACAGGTGATGATAAACAAACAAGATTAACACCTAGCACGATAATACTTTTATAGGCCATGTTTTATTAACAGCTTTATGTTTTGGCTCTGCCTGTTAGGAGAATCCTTTATCCCCCAACCACTCACAGAAGATTTACTGTAAAAGGTAGCTCACTGTTTTTAATCAGAGTACGGGAATGAAAGGAGACATATATCCCAAAGCATTAGTAGGTAACACTCGATGTCTCTGAAGGCACATTTATTGAATACTTCAGTTTGACTGTGAAATGGTGCTTAAGAAGCTATCTTTGTTTTGCTGTTGATATACCAGGGTATCATTCTCATTCACTAATTCAAGCAATATATTAGAGACCTTTCATGTGGGGAGTACGGGCAAATTTGTTACTAGCTATAACTCTCAGATAAACTAAAGGATAATGTATTATTTAGGAACGGTGCAGCCAGCTCTAGCTGAAAACTGTGTAAGCGACTGTGCGTGTGCCTGCGTGCTCAGAGGTGTTACAGTCCTGTGCCAAATAACTTTGGTTATTTAAATAGGTTACGATTTTCAGAAAGAGGACACTCAGAACTTCCTGAAGCTCATTTTTTTTTTTTAAAGGATTCTAAAAAAGATACAGCTGAAATAGAATATTGAAAATGTACATCCTGATGTACTTTGTCGAGAGTTTTAAGACTCATTTTGAAGGTTACACCTGACAGGTAGATCTATTAGTAAATCAACTAGAATGATTAATATGGTTTCTTTTAAAATTGTGTTTTGGAAATTTGAAATGTGTGTTAATTCTGCCATTAAAAGACTAGGCTTTTCAGCGTATTTCTTGGATCCACACTATAGTTTAAGTAGGAATATATCTTTCAGTGTAATTCATTTGCTAAAGGAAGGGACTTGGTATTGCAAACCTTAGTCAGCTTGGGTGAACTCCTAGTTGGATCTATTTAAAATTCTTTTATAAAAGTTTTCAGCACAGCACAGCTGGCCTCCGCAACCATGCGAGCTAGCTCTGTGATGATGCTGCGGGACACGGGAAAGGAAGCAGAGTCCTTCCGTGGAAGAACATGGTTAGTTTTGACATATATCATACTATGGGATTTGGCAACAGTTTGCAAGTGTTGTTTAAGCCATGCATATTGCAGGAAGCAGTCAGCTGGTGTTATCTGTCAGGGCACATCTTTTCTCTAGAAATGAAGTGACAGATTATATTTACATTAAACTGAAATTTAATTTAAAAAGAAAAACACATTTGATGTTACTATTGTGAGGAGAGGTGGAAGATTATGGAAATTCTAGATGTTATGGAAACAAATATTGCCTTTTAAGATGATTATTACTTCTATTATTTAATTGTTTTTTCTGGCACTCTGATATATGAGGAGTCTTGGTCACCATTATGAGAATTTTATAATGTAAATTACAGAGAGAGTGCAATAAATCACTGAAACACAATATAATGTGCAGAGAATAATCTATGATAAGGCGGCTGTACAGATCTTGCAAACTGACTTTTCCTTTGACTAAAGCTGCAGTGCATTACGGTAGAATAAATGGTAACTATCTTAATACTAATTATTTGTAATTTATCTTATTTTTACATAGCTCTAACTTTATGTAAATATAGGAACTTATCTCTAGGATAAGGCTAATGATCAACTGTGAAGAGATAGGAGCTGCCTCTCCTGAACTACTGATAGGAACTGCAGCCTATTCTTCATGGCTAGAGTGGGCAGAAATTAAAATGTATGCAAATAAGATTTCCTTCATCCAAACAGACTCAGAAATCAGATATCCTTCTTTATTATCTGCTGAATGACTGCCATTCCGTAAAATAAATTACCTTCTGGATAATCACTTCACGAGAGATGCAGTTAATGGGCAATACAAGCACGCTCAGAACTGGTCTTTTGAATCTTCACACCACTGACCTTTCCTGTCTCCTGATGTTGCCCCTACATGGTAGCTCTTAGGCGACATGGAAACCCCATGTCTGATGTGGTCATTGTGAACTTAATGCAACCACTGATACTTCTTTTTTTTAAATACTTATTTAATTCTGACATGCAAATAATTTTATTTCTAGGTGTTTAAATTAACTGATCAAGCACTGTGCTTTGGATGGGGCCACCGGCAGTTAATCAGATTCTCTGAAGCAGTGGGAAGGAATCGTTCCATAAATGATATCCAACTGCTCTGGGATGGTACCTGATGCAAATCTGCACTGGCTGAACACTTGAGGGCTAGTGTGAAACCAGTCTCCCCTGTACTCACAGGCAGAGGTGCAGTGTTCACTGGCTTAATTTTTCTCTTTTCCTGTAATTGATGACATCCAACCCACTTCTTGGGGGCTCTTCACAGATAGTCATATCAATAGAATCTCCCATCACTTCATGAGGTGAATGCTTCCAAATACAGTCTTTCTCCTCAGGCTTCATAGAAGAGATGAGGGTAGGCACAACTCTGAACTACCATTCAGGCACAGTGGCAAAAATACCCCAAGCAAGGTGGTATAATGGGGGGAACTCCACAGCACTCTCAACAAAGCAGTGTCTGCTAGGATCTGGTCATGTATTAATTGGTATCAATTACCAGCACTTTGGAATCCATTTACCAGCACTTTGGAATCCAATCCAATTGGCAAAATTGCTTACTTAAGACTAAGATGACAAATGCTAATAGCTAAAATCAGACTTCCATACAGGGGTGTAAAAAGTATAAAAGATGGTTAAGTATCTTCACTTGAAAGATAACACAGGGCATCAAAATACATTTTTAAATTAAAAATACCTGCTTGTATCTCTATCTTAGTTTGACCATGCATCTGCAGAGTTTGAAGCTGTGTGCTTTGGTACTGAGAAACTAAGTGGGTTCTTAACTTTATACTACAAAACTCTACAGGCCAGTTACTGAAACAATTTTTTTGGCTAATAAATCTGTCTTGTAGATATCCTGAGGTTTGGAAGGCATGCTGAAAGACATGAGCATTTCAGACCAATAATAGCTGTCTACTTTTAGTCTCTTTGATAGTATTGATTGTATAGGTGGGTAAAGTAAGATGAATATGCTTGTATTTAATAGTATGAGTAGTTAATATGGACATCAACCCTTTACTTGGAGTCTTGTCGATCTTTCTGTCTCTGGATAGTCCCAAGAAGAACGAAATTCCTTTTGCTAGTGAAAGCACTTGTCAAGGATCACTTAAATCTGAATTTCCTGAAAAGCCAGATGCATCTAATGACCTTAGGGTGTTGGTAGACTAGACGCATGACTACTACCACACCTCCTTTTTCCCATAATCTTACTCTCAAAACTATTTCTATTCCTATTTTAGTAATCCAAATGATTTGGTCCATGAAATGAGAGGAGAATATTTCTCCTCAGCCACATCATCTTGTTGCTATACAGAGCAACCTTGTAGCTGACTGGCAGGAAATCTGGCGAAGCTCAGAGAGATGCCTTGTTCCGGTGGAGTGTATCCAAATGGGGAAGAACTTGATTGACATTATGGGATGAAGGAGAGAGATCATGAGAAAAATTAAACTACCAAGGAAAAGGAAAGCTCCCACATCGCATATGGATGCTAGCATTTTATGTTTGTACAGTAAATCTGTATGCTAGACCTTTGTCTACAAGCTTTTATCTATGCTCTTTGTTGAAGTTACAAATTAGTTATCTTCAGCTAGTGCTTTATAGTAACAGTCTGACATGAAAGCTTGTTAAACAGACATCACTTTGTAAACAAGCTATATACAGAATAAATGATAAGGGTTTGTGAATTACAACCTTCTATTGGTGCTGAGGTTTTCTTTGGTAACATTAGACACCATGGAAGTGAATCCTGATGAGGTAGTGAAGTAACCAGATCTCAGCAAAGCATTAGACTCTTATTGCTGAAAAGGGGGCTTCAAAAAAGGCACATAGGACAGAGCACCACACTAGAATGAAGCACTCTTCATCCCAGCTTCCTATTTCCCTCTCTTTTCTCATTTAACCTCCCCTTGTCATTTATGAATGCAAAATGATTATGAAGTAATTTAAAAACCAATGCATCGAAGGAGCAGATATAAAACAATGAGGAATAATTAATCAATGGCTGAGTGATATACCAATGCAGGCGGATTTTCTAGTATATTAATAGGTATATCTGTTAGATATATTTAATTATTAATCTCTGTATGGGTTATAAGGTGATCACTGCTGGAAGAGACTTTACAAAGAATCTGATAGATCCAGAAAGAGAAGACAAATTCTGGTACTGTTTCCAGATAGTCTCCTGAGAGAAAGGCAGGGAATAATCTGGACTCATTTAAAGTATCTCCGTGGCAGTAATTTTCATATGGTTAAAAATATCTGGATAGATATGTAAATAGTAAATAGTGTGTCCTTTACTGACATTGAAAGTTGCTGTGTGTTGATTTCTTGGACTTTGGATTTCTTAGTCCCAAAGATACAAATTTGTAACTGCAGGAAAGGTAGACAATGACAGTGTATGTGCTCCTGGTCTGTGTGCAGGCTCTAAACAGCTCCTTCGCTGGAGGGAGGATTGTGTAACAGATACTGACAAACACTGTGAGCATCCACAGAAAACAGAAAATCCTTGTGCTTGTCTCGGAATTTCCGAGAGTTTCTGGCATTTTATAGGAGCAATGTAAATTGAGTGCTTCATCTTAAATTCTTTATTTAAAAGCAAACTAGCTGGCTCACATGTCTGAGAAAGAGCTCACAATTTTTCTCGAGTGTGCCCTGCGGCAGACGGTGGTTGTTAGTTTCTCTTGCAGCTCAGAGCTGAATGGCTGAGTTAGGGTGCTCGGGTCTGCGGCACAGCCCCTGCAAAGGAAGGCAGCCTTCTCCAGCAACTAACTTGGTTTTGGTATTGTGCAGTTGTAATATGTGAACTGAGAGATTAAATAGCGGTATATAAAAATATACTCTGAGCTGTACGTTCATGTGTGTTGGTATGCCCTATCAGATAAGGTCAAAACAAATAAGAATGGAAATTATATATTGTATGGACTGCGCAGAACTAACATTCTTTGAAAGTGTGTCTTACATTTATGATTAAAAAGCCCATTTGCAACTATGAATAAACAGAATTAAGTAAATCATTTCTTCCTTTCTACAGTTGATACAGAACATGCACACACACTTACCCCTAGAGAATGCCATCAGATTCCACTAGCATCTTCCAGCAAGTTGTGCAAGCATATTTCCTGCATATTTGCTTTCTGAGCTTTTGTACTGTGAGTGTGAATGTGATATTTTCAAAATGCATTACTTATGACATGTTTGTGTAATATCTTCAGCAGTAAGGAGAACAAAATTATTCAGAGTGTTTAAAAAGAATGGTAATGAACCAGACTCTTAGGAATCAAGGACGGATCTGATGTAGATCCGAACCCGTAATGAGCTTGAGAGAAACTTGCTGCTTGTTGCCCAGTTACCTCTATCAGGTGAGGACCATAGCTACTTGATTTTTAGGAGTATTCAAAGTCAAACACTACCTTTGTGCTTATAAATGCTTTATAAACAAGCATGTGAGTAGGACTTAGAAAGCTGAATGAATTTAGAGAGTGAGCGTACTGATTTCTTTGTATTTGATAGTTACTATTTTAAAGGGAGTACTAACCTGATCTGAAGCCATGTAAGCATTGGTGTGGTGCCCCCTCCAAACACCCAGACTGTGAAGAACACAACCAGTAGTGCTGTTGTAAACATCATTTGTTTGGGTTGGGATTCTGTGTCTCGAATAGCCAGTGCAAATGCTATTGCACCACGTAAACCTAAAAGAAATAGGCAAACAAACTTAATGTGATGGAGGAACAAAGTTCATAAGTGAGGAAGGATAGTGGGATAAAAATCTGTGTCCAAACAGGCTACCTTTTTGTTTTGCTTGAAGCAACAGAAAATTTCAGCTCCTTAACATCTTTGTGTGCTGTCATAAAAAAAACACGATTAAAAAAACCCCCCAAAACACAGTGAATAGTGTTTTTTCTTTTTTTTTTTTTTTAATAATGGTTTCAAGAATTTCAAAGGGGGATTCATGAGAACTGTAGACTTTTTAGCTCTTAGTGCACTGGAATTATTACAATAACTGTAAAATTACAAAGCTACAAAACTCAAGTAAACAGAAAAAAGGTACAAAAGTGGAGAAAAAAATGAACAGTGAGTTTAAAAAAGCCCCATAGGTAGTAATAAGCTAACTAAATAAGTCTTCACAGGGTGACACCCACAAAAAAAGTATTTCTGAATGCATAATATAATATATGCTTTTCATTTCAACATTCAAATTTTCTGTATTGTTTCCTTTTTAAAAAAATCTCACAGAGTAAGTGTAGAAAGCTATAGAAAGTGATGTCATTACATGTGTACAATACACAAGGAATCCAAGAGGTACTTTGCAAATATCAAGAGATTAAACCTAGTAATTAAACCCCTTGTATGGCACTGATGGTTTATGCAGAATCATTTAATGAACTGCTAAAAGCAGCTATTTTGGGAGCGGAACACTGAGGCTCTTCATGAGCACTGAGCCAGAATGTGAAATATTTGTATGGACGGTGGGCACTTTATCCACAGAACAACACAAGCAATTTGTGCAAGAAAGCAGCCTGTAGCTACAGCAGCTGAAATGGATCTGTGGCAGCATGTTCAATATCCCTGCTTTTATGAAAATGCTTCAGAAGTCAACAAGTAGGCTTTCTCTTGCTTTGCTTTTATTTATCAGACACCTCTAAGGATGCTCATGGTTTACTGTTCTCTTCTAAACATGTATCCGTAGGAAAGAACGAGCCACTATTGATGCTGTCTTTTTCTATAGGTTACGGTGGTAACCTGGAGGAGTAGCTTAGAAAAAAAAAAAAAAGGCTTAAATTCTAGGTAGCTACAACAAGCTGCTGCTTTTTATAAAGGCAGCACAAGTGTCAATGCAATATTAAATACAGAACATCTCATTTGAGAAGAGGAAATGCTTAAAAAAAAAAAAAAAAATTATGCTGCTAAGAATGTCCACTACTTGAGGGTTGGACCTGGTTTGTTCATTTTTGTGAAATATTGTGTACCTTCTTCACATCTTTCCTTTATAAAGGCTCAGCATGTTCTGTAAGTGCTGCAGAACCAAGGAGGGCAGCAGCGTTCGTGGCTAGCGCGCGGAGCACGTGCCAGCGCAGGAGACTCTGTGTAGATCTGGGGTTTGCGTTTCCACAGCAGTTCTCTCTCTTCTTTCTTGCTTCATCTTCTTTTTAGCTGATTTCTTTTCACATCTGTCTTCTCGGGTAGTCTCACTTTGACCCTCCCCACCACCATGAATACCCGAGCGTGCTGTGTAAGTGCCCGTCCAATAGCTGCCTGTGTGCAGGTCGTCTTTTTGTGTTTCTTCTGCATTTGTGTTTCACCCTTTCAGACTCCACTGCCAGCTTTTATATTAATAGCAACTATCCATGCAGCATTGCGTCTCGCAAGCCTCTCTGACTGATTTATGCATTGGAGAGAAAAGTGCAAAAAGGCTAAACAGAGGTATTGGGAAGTAGAAGGTGCAATACTTTAAACTAGAAATACTCTACTCCTGTGGCAGTGATGCTCAAACATCAAACATTACTGCCATTAATAAGCCTATCCAGATCTATTTTTCCTTTTCTATTGACTTTATTTTATTTATTATTTTATTATTAACTAGTAAAGACATCATATCAGAATCTTCGCTGAAATGAGGCTTTTTTTTTTTTTTTTTTTCTTGGAGCATATACTCCTAGTATAGATTGTTAGTTCCCTTATAATTTAAAACCTAAAATATTTTTCATCTGAGAAGAGTCTACCGGTCTGTTCATTTTAGCTGATGTTAAACTTAATTTGACAAGCACAGGCTTAATTATAAAATAACAGATCTAGGTTTGATCTATGATGAGCCTAGAAACCTAGCAGAACTAGGATATTATCAGGGATCATGATTAAATAGAGTTGCAAAAGAGAATCCATCCTCCATAATGTGTTGTTAGAGGAGTGACATGAATGAAGAATATAATAAATCAAAATGCTACATAATCTACTTTCAGGCCTAGCTTTTCTATGTTTCCTCATACATTTTAATACTCCTTAAGAAGTAGCACTTGATGACTTGAGTGGAATTCTTGGCAGAGTAGTATATTCTCAAATGCTAATCAACAAAGTACTTGCGTGATCTTAATTGCTTTTTTTTCCCACCAGACTTTGTTATTCATGGTGACTGTGGCAGTAAAACTTAATTAAGACAATAATAAATATTGGGTATATTTGGAAATGACAAGGTTGAAAGCAAAACCACCCCTAAATTCTCTGTTTGCTACATCTTACTGTATTATTAGGCTAGAGTGAGAGAAATCCAATCTTTGTATGACCTTCTATCTCCTAGAACTTGATGCTATAGGAAAATATTGCTGCTATAAGGCGTGCTGCCAGCAATAAGCCCGTTCTTCCCAAGCTCGAATTCAGTGTCTTGTTTGCCCATATGAGAATGGACTTTCTCTTCTGGCAGTTTTTGTTTCCTCTGTTCGTCACTCTACACAGTATGATCAGCTCATAAAAGATTAGATAATTTGTGGTAACTGAGCACAAATCTTAATGCGTATTGCAAGCATAATTACATGGAAAAATCCAGGTCTTACATGTGTTGTGAAGTTTGCAGCTGATAGTGTGAGAAGCAGTCACTTTTTTTTTTTTTCCTTAATTATATATTATGCTTTTTTTGTTGTTTGAAAGTAAACAACAAATGCCTTTGTTGTAAAGGCATTTTTTTTCCCCACGAAATACAGTATTTCTTTGAGAGCGGTTAAAAGTTGCTTTTCTAACTATTTTAACATTTAAGTTTTAGGAGCTTTCAGTACTGCCATTTTCAGTTCTCAGCTGACAGACTGTATTGGAAACCTAATGTGTGAGAGTTCTCACCTTCAGCTATTGGCTGCAGGCTACTGCTAGCTATGTGGAGAATTAAATTTCACTGGAGAAAATGAGGACAGAAAAGTTAAAGAATAAGGTATATTTTAGATTTTCTTTAATCTGTACTTTATATGTAAGCAAAAACTGGACTAAGAAGCTAGATAAATAACAATAAAAAGCTTTTGACTCCTAGATTTTTCATTCGAATACAGTTCATGTGGGTGCCTGGTCACAACCTAAGCTGTGTTAGAGTTATCTACATGTGCATTCTACACCGCCAACAATGTGAGATGAGCAGGTGGCCTGAAAGCCAGTTCCTAATGGATGTATGTCATCATCTCTCCCTACTATATAGCTGTTATTAACGAAATTTTCATCAGCAGCTTTTAGGAGAAGGACTGAATAGATATAGAAGGGAACTACTGTGTTCATGCTCTAGGGGCATGGAGCTATTAAGACATAAATGAGGTATCCTGATGAGGAGTATTCCTGATGAGGAAGCTTGAAACATGGCCCGTTGTATTCTGCTTGTTATGTGGTTAAGTAGATCATTGTATCCAGGCCGTCAATCAGAAACCTTTATTCATCAAAATTGGAATAGATATTTCATATAAAAAGCAAGAAAACGAAAGGAAGTGCTGATGTCCTCATTTTAGGAAAGGATTTTATAAATGGCATTGTGGGGTGTGTATTTCTGTCTTTCAGTGACTGAATGTTCTCAGATTCTAAGCAAAAGATTTTTTTCTAACAAGGATTAGAAAGTCAAGTGGAAATATTTCTAGCTTGTGCATGTCCAAAAATACAGTTTCCAGATGAGATTTAGCAGTTCAATGGATGACGCACAAATCAGAGTAGAACACGGCTCCCTCTCCTGGAATTTTTTTGGTCTTGCAGTGCTAAACACAGTTAAAATCAGTAAAACCTTAATTTAGAAAGTAAGGGAAATATATCAGGCTGGAATATATGCAAAATAGGTTTGTAGAATAAGTCTGTTAGCCTCGTGTCAAAGTATAACTGTTCTTAAAATTAAAAAGAACTGCCAAAGATAATGTCTGATCTGTGAGTAGCAGTACTAAAATCTTCAGAGTTGGATATTTATTTCCCTGTATGTGAGCATACTTTCCCTGTATGTGAGCATAGGTATGCTACAAGTGCCTCTAAAACAACCCAAACTAAAAACAGAATATTCCCAAATTGCCACAGAAGTGTAGAAACAGATGACGGATTAAAAGAGCATTTCCCTGGGTAATAGATTTCCAAAGAAATAATTAAAATAGCTCCATGGTGAAGGGAAGTTGATGAGAATGTTCCTGTTTGAGTGGCTCTGATGCGACTATGCTGAGTTTTAATTCTATGTCAGATGTTAAACATGGACAGGAAAAGTAGCAGAATAGCACTTACCTGAAAACATCATCATGTGCTGAAAGTTCCAGGGAATCTTTTGTTTTCGACCCAAATTCAAAAGGAAAGATAGTGGATATATGTTGCATGCTCTTGCTATGAAAACTGCCACCTAGAATGCAAGATGTTAAGGAAAATGGTGGAGGAACTACTGACAAAAAAAGAGCTGACATTATTTTTCCAAAGTTAGCTTTAAAGCATAATTAAAATACATGTGAGATTATCTCACTTCATATTTTACATATCACATGAATTTCTCTGGTTCCAATTTCATTATAAAACTACAGTGGCAGAGATTGTCTCCCCAGACATCCTGGTTTTAAATTCGTTACATATTCCACTTCAATTGCTCTACTTCTACTCATCACATTTGTATCACATGTGGTTTCATCTTCAGTCTCAGTAAAATGCCCGTCATCAATCGCAGAGATGACATTATCTCCTTCAGCAGCAATTTGCAAAAGATAAATGTGCTTTTGGACATGATTACTTTCTTATTTCCTGACAATTTATATTGTCTACATCTTGCAGTCTTTGCTTTTCTTCTTTTTTTCTTTGGATGTTTTTAGAAAGAAGATCTTTATTACTGCTCTGTGGAACTATCACAAAAATCTCCTTAATTAGAAACATGAAGCTCTTTTAGATTTTAAAGACAATTATACCTCCTTAGAGACACTTTTAGTGAATGCCATCCTGCCCTTGTCTTGTGACTTTTTGGGCTCCGTTATGGCTCTATGGGCCTTGACATGCTGTGGATTGTAGCACAGGGAATGCCCTTGAGTAGCAGCGTGTGGATGCATCATCCCTGCAGGGCCAGGAGCTGCTCAAAAGCCCCTGTGGCCTGGGGATAACTCACTCATCAGCCGTGTTTGCTTCTCCTGGGCACGATGTGCCCACGTTCTCTGGTGTGGGGCAGCCTGCGGGCTGCCGGCGAGAGGCTGTGGGACGCGCGGGGCTCCGCTCCCGCTGCCGTGTCGCGCACTGCTCGCGCTGCGACGTCCTCCCTGCGAGCGCAGCGGAGCAGGAGCAGGTTTGGACCAGCTCCTGGGGGCTGATCCCGGGGTGCTCTCTGTCCTCTGGAACACTCTGTAGCCAAGAGAGCTGTGGGGCAGTTCTTATTCTTTTGGAAACTGCATGTAAACATTACTGTGGGGGAACTATGGTCCCAACTTTCAAAGCTATTACAATTCATCAAAAAGAGATAAGCAGAGGGCTGCGGCTCTGAGCCCAAAAAAAAAAAAAAATGATAGCGCTGTACAAGCAAGCAATAGGCTTTGCTGAGAAAACTGGCAGAATTAGACACAGTCTCTGTTTCCTACCCATCTCTGAGGCGCTCTAGATGACATAAATAATTCCACTATACACTAGGGACATAGAATACAAAGCAGGCAAGCTTTGCACTGTGCAGGACTGTTTGCTTCTTAAGGACTTAATAACATTCAGGTTGCTCTGGGAGAGTTCTCCTTACAGCACATATCTATTAGAGGCAGCTCCACAGCTTCTAGATCTGCTCTGGCTCTGGACAGGCAAAAAAAGGTTTTCTGCACCTGCAGATGTCTGCACAGATGTGCCCCAACACACATCCCAATTTCCCACCTCGAAACAGCATCAAGGCCAGTGGCAGAAATTCCCCATGTGGCTTAAAGCTATTTGCTGTCCAGAGTATCTGCAAAAAAACCAGCAGCTGCCAAGAGCCCAGTCACTCGCATGCACTGAGCCAGATGTTGACATATGTGTAATGAAGACTATTGTCTCTGGACCTGACAAAAAATTGATTTTTAGCATTTAAACTGATGGATTTTCTCATTCATTTTTGCTCATGTGGAGCACACATTCATTTTACCTATATGTAAATATTTATATGCACACATACCTGCATAGTTATTTGAAGCAAAGGATACAAATGCACCAAATATAAACAATGCATTGAAGATATGATTTTGGAACGTGAATAGTGCGAGTCCCATGTAGCAGAAGATGACATTCTCAGCCAGAAAATTCATGAACTCAAACAACTTGAACAAGACAGAAAGAACATAGTTATGTCTCGTGCCTGGAACTAACTTCTGTTCATCACATAGTTAATCAAAGCTGTCAGCTTGGAATGCAAAGCTGTTTAGTTAAGAGATCTTGGTTTTAAAATCCATTTTCAAAATAGCTTTTCAATTTATTGTACAGTGTATGTGGTGTCTTTGGTATTGCTTTTAGCTTTAAAATCATGGTTACTTGCATGCTTTTCCTTATTTTCATTTGTAAGCTTGACACAGACAACTGGTAAAATATAGGGAGAGCAAGTAAGTTACACAAGCCTCAATGCCAATTGCAAGGAAGCTGAGGGATGAACTGAACTTCACTCGTGTTTACACAGATGAGTTGGGGATATTGATCAGATCCTGATTACACAAGTAAGGTACCACAAAATAGTGCTGGGTATGTGCTCCTGCCAGAGAGGAAACATTTTCCTAAGGGGATTTTTTTATGAGTCTGTGCCTTTAAAGTGTGTGTGTGTGTGTGTATATATATATGTATATATTTTTAATAATCCTGCAGATTCTTATTACACTACATGAAAATCAAGTACTGATTTCAAATTAATCTATTTAAATACCATTTAAACATATTATAAAGTATGCCCAGGCTATGCCATTATGAAAGGACTTCTGTGAATAAAACAACTAAAACCAAAACATCAATTTGCCTTAAAGGGATGGTCTTGACTGCATTTGTAAATGACTATATAAAAAGTAATATAAAACCTAAATTTTCATATTAGTCACACTTGGAAGAAAATCAATCATTACTACCAAATAGCTACAGAAGGGTGAAGAGAAAGACTTTACTCTTCTGAAGTCACTTCTGGGCTCAGGAGTCTACGCTAACAAGCCCTGCTGCAGAATTAGGGCCTAATTTTGTCAAGTCTGTCTCCAAACAGTCATAAATCGCTCTATGGGGAATGTTACTATGGAGATATTTCTCTTCCTCTTCAATGGGGCTTATGTATTTTTTGTAATATGTTTGTGCTAAAAATACCCAATAACAGTCACTAAGATCTAACAAAGGAAAAATGAGAGCTGTCAGAAATGTTATTTAAAACAAATTTCCAGGCAGAATGGCAAAACACTCAGCAGTTCAGGGGAAGATATTCTGGGCCCCATGGCAGCACCCTCACTTATCCCCGGCACCCTTCGTGGTCCCTGTAACGTGCTGCATTGCTGAACAGCAAAACGTGGAACAAAACACAGGAAATATCTGCATTTTAGAAGACTTAAATTTTATAATGAGAGAAACCAGATGTCAAACCAGATTCAAATTATGGCATCGCTGACCCATAGCAATCACTACAATAACTCTTTGTGTTTCCATTCTGGGAGCAAACATGATCCCACCTCTTTGCTGGAATGTCATGGGACATGTTTTCTTAACGATTTAAACAGTCTGTCAGGAATATCAGGACATGATTTTATATATATATGTACACATGTATGTATGTTTATATGTGATATATTAATCTATTTTGAGGAAAGGGCACTACTGTAAGGAATGGCAAGTACTTTAGATGTTGAGGTAAGAAAGGTATTCTGTAGTTTTAAAACTGAATGATATTTCACTCTTCAGTTGCAAAATCTCTTTCAATACTTAAATATAAAGTATGTCTATTTTTGATTCAATTTTAAAAATCTGGAGCTTTTTTTTTCTTTTTTTTGTCCAAACCATTTTTCTTTTGTCCAAACTGTTTATTTTTACTGACCTATATTTTTAAAGAAAAATAGATCTTGCTATATCAGTCCTTTTGTTGTATGCTTTTTCTTGGTAGCTTTCAAGAGTAAACTCAAGCTCTTAACTCTTCCCTGAAGTATTTTCATGACGTTACTGCTTTTAGACTTCTCACCCCTTACCTCCTGGCAGTCTGCACAGGATGCAGTCTTTTTGTATGCCTTACAAATTCAGTTATAAATGCTTAGTTGTTGTCTGTGTATTCTCATCAACATGAGTACTTTGCTTATAGGGTCAGTATTTTCAGTGCAACCAGCATAGGGTTATTCATTTGCTTTAAAGCATATGTGACACTTTCTAGCCACATCATTTGTATTAAATACATGCAACACTGTAATCTCTTGCATTTTTTTCTGTGAATACAAATACAGCTGCTGAACTGTGCTTTTTTTTTTTTTTTTTTTTTTCCCCTCCCCCTCTTTTTCTTTTCCTCCTTATCTCTAATTTCTTAGTATTTTGATCTTTCAGTATCAGAACACTGCCCACTTGCTGGAAGATTAAACTCAAACCAGTATAGCAAAAATTCAGGTTCTATTTCAAGAATCAATTTAAATAGAGTCTTTCCTATTGCAATCACAATCCTGACTTAGTCTCTGATGAGGCAC
>JAYECN010162099.1:0-26642 GCA_035222435.1 Microcambeva ribeirae | reverse complement strand
ACCGCGCAATACTGTGGGGGAGAAGCCATTACTAAACTATATGCTGCAGAACAATGTAGCAAATAATTAATTCCCAGCAGCCTGCCGGGACATCTGCTAGCAATAATCACTATTGATTTAAAGCTTTATTTAGCCTTTATCTATATCCTAGTAGAGTATAAGGTCTTGCCACATTTTATTGACATTTTTATTAGTTGAGTTTGACTGAGAACTGTTGCTGTTGTTGGGGTTTTTTTTTTGTTTGTTTCCCTTCCTCCCCCAATATTAAACTGTGAAATTTATAATGTGTTTAAACTATGGGTGAATCTTAGGCTTTAGTTTGCATGTTCAGCTAATTTGTCTCTATACAATTTTTGTTTGAATCTTTTTATTTTTTCCTCTCTCAGGGCTTTTACAAAAAACAAAAAACAAACAAAAAAAAAGGATCTTCTGAAATTCTTTTGCCTGAGTTGCAATGGACTAAACATTGAGATAATTCAATCACTACATTAAGCACTTGACTGTGAAAGCGCAAAAAAAAAAAAAAAAAAAATGGAAAAAGAAAAAAAAGAGAGAACCTTGTTTGAGGCTATTCTGAAATACCTTTCTGGGGCTATGTGACAGTCTGATTCCATTTTCAGAATGATTCATAATTTTCTGTCTTCTCTGTGTGTCTCCTTTCTCTTCACTCTCTATCCACGAAGGAAGTTTAATCCTAGTGATTTCATCCCATGCAGGAAACAGTAATAAATGTTTAGAATTCATATTTTTCTAAAGGGAACTTAAACTGCTGCTACGAATTGTGTACAAGACTGGTTTATGCCACATGAACAGAGAATCACACATTTGTTTTGGTACTTTTATTCCTCTTTTTATTCAGTTGTACAGTACTTCCAAATTCAAAATAAAAGTAAAAGTTGTTCTGTATCAAACCATCTAAGCAATAAAATGTTATATTTAAAAATTATAGGTTACAAAATGGACATGGCTTTTGTGGGTTTGTTGAAACTTGCTTTGAAACATTTCTATTAGAGGACAACGTACCAACCGGAGTTTATCTGCATAAATAGTATTACTGTTTCTTTTCCTTCAGTTGGACTGAGTTTGAATTAGAGATAGTTGTAGCACATTGAAAGTTCATGTTCCATTTGCCATACAGTTTTCTAGTAGGCAAAACCCTTTGAAATGGTGCTTTTCTGTAATTGCAGTTTCTTAGAACAGCAACCAAAGATAGAAAAAAAAAGTACACTGGTGCTGATTTTCCTGTGCAGGTGTTAGGTCAGAGGTATTTTGTTTCGTTTTGTTTTTAGTTCTAGCCCCGCGATCACTTGAGTGAGTGCCTTTCTGAGGGCACATTATGGTTTTTAAAAATATATCAGTCGTTCTCTGTATAAATGAAGTAGGCTTCTGCCATTATAGTTTTATTTTTGCGTAAATGTACCTGGCTGTGAAATCTTCAGGATGTATTCAAAAGCCACATGCATGTGTCAAAAAAAAAAAAAAAAAAAATCACTTTGTTTTAGCTTGTCGGAGCCGCCTTAGTTGCATTTTAAGTGCTTTCTTCTGAATAAAATGCATTTCACAGGATGATGAGCCAAAGAATCATCTGAGTTGCGTATCCAATTCTAGATGCCAGGGCCTCGTAGAGCTTTCGAACATCTGCATCTTCTTAGGTCCTTGTGGGAATCATTCTGGTAGGGAAGCAAACCAAATTGAAAATCAGAGAGGTGTTTCCATGAGGCTGAACTGCTTCTGGTTTCCTTCCTCCTGGACGTTAGTGGCAGTGGTTGAGATGCTCTCGTGTGCTTTCTTGGGTGAAGAGCTGGTTCCTCACCACTGAGCAGGAACAGGTTAAAAGAAAGCTCGTCAGTTTGGCAGCTCTGCCCCAAACCAGGAAATCTGATGTAGCAGGGCTCCCGCTCTCCCTCTCGGAGTGAGAGGATGGAAATAAGATTTATGAGGGAGGAAAGTTGCAGGTCTTGTTCTTCTTACTCCCACCCACTGTCCTTAGAAATCTCCAGTCCTCTAATGACTGATGGAAAGGGGGTTTTTTGAGGCACAAAACAAACATTTAGAGGCTGAGCTCATGTGGCTACAAGGTGACTATATGTGAACCAGATGACTTGCCAGTGCTTGGTGCTTGGTCTCCAAAGTTGTGCGCTTGGCAAGTTGCATGTCCAGCCCATTTCTCTTCCCAGTTACCTTTGAACTTGACCTGACTGACCTGGACCATCCCTGAGCTGGGAATTGCCTTGTTCACCCTTTGTTTTGTAGGGGAACACCCCACTGGATGACTAAGCTTTGCTCCGTGCTAGTTTAGCCCTCTTTTTCCTCCTCTCCTGCCCATGTTTGCTCCCGTGGCGCTGATTTTCTACCACTAGCTGAAATGCCCAACTTTACAGGAGGATCAAGGGGCAGCAGGGGGGCCTCCATCTCTTTTGTGCAACATGCTGCTTCCTTGCCTTGCTCCCTAGCTCTTATTTTAAAGATGAAGCCTTTAAAGGTAATCCTTGAAACCATGACTGGCCTGGAGAGAGCAGCACAGCTGCTCTGCCAGGGAATTAACTCTCACGCATAGAGCCCAGATGCTCACTCCAAAGCACTGAGGTTTCAGAGAGGATCAAGGTCTTCCTCTGACATTAGCAGAGAAGGTGGAGGATGCCTAGGCTGGAAGGGGAACCAGCAGGGTGGCTTTCTCAAAGTCTGAAGTACAAAGTTGTAGCACATGGGAACAGGAGCACATGGAAACCTGCTGTCCCAAAGTGGGATCTGGAACCCGCCCGGAGAGTCCCTTAGATATGTACTGATACTGAAATGCAAACTGGTAAAAAGAAAGGAATAAAATTATTGTTCTGACGTTACCCAGCTGTCACCAAATACACAGCATTGGAGTGTATACACCGATGTGTTTGTGCGTGTATACGTACACGGAGGCCTTCAGGCAGGGAGCACCGTGAGGACTGATTTTCTGCTGTCACTGTTAAAATGGTAATGTTTGGCCCTGATTCATTGAAAAGAAAGTAATTCTTAAACAAAATCAGACACATCAAGATTCAACTAATAACAAAGGGCAAGGTGCAAAACTTTACTTGAAACATTTTCCTCGCTGCTCCCAAAGCCTCCAGGTCAGGGAATCACATATGCTTTTTCCTGTTGGTATTTCTGCGGAGATTGGGATTTAAACAACATGTTAAAGAAAGCACTTTTGGAAATTCTAAAGACTAACAGTTAGTTGGATAATAGTGGATTCAGCAAGCAAAAGGGCATGCATGACCTTAGCTTGAAAGAACTGGCGTTTTTGAACAGTCCAAGAGGCACCATCTTTTGTCACCCACTCTGATAATGCAGGAAAAGGAGGGAGAAAGCATTGTGCTGGTTAATCAAGTCTTCCCTCACTACTGACCTGAGGCTAAATGGGCTACACTGGCACTTTCCAGAACTTTGGCACCCTTAGGAGTCAACATCAGGGAGAAAAAGTGAGTAAAAACTGTGCAACTAATGTGGAGACCAGTATCTTTTAAGTCATTTTTCCTCTCCCACCTAGGAGTTGGGGAAAATGCTTTCCCTCTCCAATCCCTTTCCTTGGTAGTGATGGTCATTACCTGCACAGGAGTGAGTCTCACTGCACCTGTGCCCCACCTGCAGCAGCGAAACTGAGGAAAGAAAGAAAAAGCTGCTTTTGCTTTCCAACTGTGTTCCCTTGGCTAAAGTAGATGGGCCATGCTTGGACCATCATGTCACAGACAGGAAAAGAGCTGAGTGTTTTGAAAAGAATAGTCCCTGGTTTACGGAGGGAGATTGCAAACTGGGAGGTGGGGGAGGCAGGAGGAAGGCAGGTATCTTACATGCAAGGGGGTGACGTTTTTCTAGGTCTTGTCTTAGACTTTCTAGGTCTTATCTTAGATTGTGTTTAGTGCTTGTGCTGTAGCTGCCTTGTGGAGAGGATTGGTTGTCTGGCTGCCTATATCCTGAAGTTCAGCAGCACCATGTGGACCTTTGGTCACCTCTGAACTTCAGGCTTTCAACAGGCTCTCAAATTCATTAGCGCATGTTTGACCTCCAGCCTCATTCCAGCAAGTTTCAGCTCTCTCCTTGCTCCGGTCCTCCCATATGCACCCAGGAAGCAGATTGTTGTCACTCTGGAAACTGGTGACCACTGATAGCTGCAGATTTTATGGCAGATTACAATATTTTCCTATTCTCAGGTGACAGGCGCCACAGGACTGCAGAAAGCAGATACATTCCTAAAACAACAGCAGGTTTAGCACAGCAGGGCTTTCTGAGCTAACAGTGCTGTTGATGTACAGTCCTAGTCTGTGACTGTGGTTTTGAAGTACGGATGCTGGCAGGAAAAGACACTGGTGTTTTTTTTAATGCAGCTTCCTCCAGAGCCTAAAGCGTTTCTGTAGACAACTCCTGCAGTCACTGACTTGTGCTCTGCCAGAAGGTCTGATCTGGGCTTTCCTTAGTGTGGGCAAGCTGGTACCTTTCCTAGTAGCTAGCTGAAAGCTGCATCATTGGGAATGTTATTTTACATTATTTAATATCTGCCTTGTATACACCCCTCAAGCATACTAGTCCTATAAAATATATTCTGATTTATATCAAGCAAGGAGGAGGTGTTTCTCCTATGTTCTGCACAGTAGGACTACCACTGCCCAGTGGTATGCATGTGCTTGCTCAAGACATGAGAGGACTGTGGTGGGGCAGAATTGCTTGTGTTAGGATTAGTCCTGACCGCACTTTGTTCAGGTGCGTTTCTGGGTGCTTCCATGGCCCTCCTCAGCTTCACCTCAGCAGTGCAGTCCCTGAAGCAGGGATGAGTGAAAAGGATTTGTGGACAAGGAGAGCAGTGATGTATCTACGCACTACTAAAGCAGCACCTAGAGTTACTACTGCAAAAAGACATCTATGGAACTATTTTTCCTGTATTTTTTTTCTCCAAAGAACCCAACTAGATTTTTCTTCCTGCGAGAGCAAGAAGAGGGACTCCCTTCTGTGTTCTTTCCTATCTCACACATATATTCATTTCTTTTCAGGAAGACAGGCTACAATTTGACATTGCAGACCAGCCCTGAAAGCCTGGGAAAACACCCCTTCTCCCTGCTAGCTGAGCTGCTGTAGCAGCAGCTTCCTCCTCATTGCAGAGCAGCACCTTGATGCTTACTCTGACCCCTCCAGCTTCTCTCTGCACTGCTGTCTACTGTATGTAACCACAACACTTAGTATAAATTGAAGGTTCTCCAAAAAGGAAGAAAGGAAAAAAAAAAAAAAAAAAAAAAGGACAAAGCACATCACAGCTTTTGCCTACTTCAGCAGCAGGTGCATCAACAGTTACATCAACCAAGAGCCAGACGGCCCCGCTCTGGTAAGGTAGTTTGAGAGGAAGGAGGTTCCTACAGCTGCTCCTCATCTGGGATAAACTACTAACAGCTGGGAGCAAGGATAAATTGGCCAGGGAGTCGAGAGAAGCTGTGCTGCTTGAGGGTGGCAGTGAAGACACAAGTTGGTGGTGGGTTGCTGTGCTGGATGTGGTGCCTCAGTGCTGGAGCGATGTCTGCCTGGCTGCAGCTGGCTCTGGTTGTTTGCGTTACCTCAGGTGAGCTGCATGTAATATGCATGCTTAGAGCCTGCTGTTCGTGCGGTGCCTGGTAGGGGAAAAAGTCAGCGTTTCCCCAGGGAAATTAATGCTTTTAAAATATTCCTAGGAAGGTGGTTGAGAAGTCTTGATTTTTGGATGCATATTAAATAATCTGGCAGAGCTAAAACTAAACTAATCTTTGCAATGAATAAACCTGAGAAACATTGCTGAAGCTCAGCAAAAATTTACCTCTCATACTTGATTTATTTTTACATCTATGCTCTTCCTCAGAAATATATTTGTGGAAGTAGGAGGTGTGGCTGGTTTGTTGTTTTTTTTCCTCTCTCTATTTTAAATGTTTGTAAATGTGAAAACTCTTTCAGATGCCAGGACCTCACTGGGAGTTTAATGTTTCTAGTACTTGGGAAGAAAGGAAAACTCACTAATAACCATGCAAAATGAAATGATACTAATGACTACAAGCACTCCATGGTGTAATGCAGTAGAAAGCCTTGTAGCAATCTCTGGTGCAGTAAGAACTGAAACTGGCTCTCTCCTTTGCTGTATTTGTTTGTTTCTGCCCTGCCAGGTTCTCCTCTTGCGAGTGATCTATGAAGAATTTCTGTATGGGCATCTGGCGCGTGCTGTGTGAAAGCATTTGAACTTCTCTGGGCCCTTTGGCAATGGGCTTCAAAGCGGTTTGTGAATGTTAGTTAATGGGACTCTGAAACAGAGAGAAGGTTGTTGGAGAAAAGGCCTTTCATTGTGAAAGGCCTGATCAATTTTCATAACCTTAGGAGCTGGGTTAGAGTGGTAAAGGGCAGCTTTGCTGTGGGCTGACTTTCAGACAGTAATTTTCAGCCAGTAACAATGCAAGGAACATGACCATGTTACTAGTAAAGATGTGCAAAGGTTAGGACAAAACGTCAGCCAGAGCTCAAGATTGTGGCTGTTATAGCATATGATCAGAGTAGCTGAGGTAAAGGAAACGGCAAAAGAAGCTGCTGTTTGCAGCAATTATTCAAAGAAATGCTCAAAACTAGTATGAGTGTGTATAAACAGCACTAACAGCTGCTCTCATGATGTGAGGAATGGGTATAGAAATGAGCTCAGTTACATTTGGGTAGCTAAAGCAATCCATGGGCCTCACTCGTGAGGACCCAGTTAGGGCCGGCAATGGCAGGGTGCTCTCGTGTCCCAACCACGCTATGAAAAGCCAAAGGCATCAAGCAGCGTGTGGAAAGACAAAGTTTGGGCATTTGGAAAGGGCTTTCAGATATTTATTACTTGTTCTGCTTCTCATGGGAAATGCACCCCTAGGTGTGCCACTGCACAGCCTGGGTTCAGAACACTTTTAACAAAATACTTCTAGCTACAGAACTCGTTCTGAACTTCCATGGTGGTCCAAGAAAGTTATTTTTTACCATCCACTAGTTTTCAGTTTTGTGACACCTAGCATCTAATGAGGACAGTGCTCCAGCATCATGTGTGTCAACTCTTCCTCACGTTGTCTGTTATCTGACTGTATAGAGAATGAGGCCAGCTTAAATTTGCACCAAAATCTAAGTGTGGATTTAAATAAGTAATACCTGACTTCTAATTAAAGCTGCATGCAAAAGAAATTTTGTCTGTTATTTTTGGATAATGGCAGTGCTAGTTTTGGGATGTATGTTTGCTTTAACCAGTAAAGTCTCCCAAGTGTTTACAACTCCAGCTTTAACCACATGTGACCTGTCCTTGCTGATGGGAAACTTAATGGTGTAAAAATCAGCCAGAAACAAACAAAAACAAACTTTTTTTTTCTTACTCTTTTTTTCTAATTTCTTCTTAAGACTGGTCTTTTCTATGTGACTAGGGCTCCTATGTAACAAGTAGGGGAGGAAGAAGCAGCTCTAATGTGAAGGTGGTAGCACACATCTTTCCACATTGCACCTCCTGCACTGCTGATGGATATGATACAGTGCTTTTTAAACTTGTTCACTTTGCCATTTTATTTAATACCATTTTATTTATTTTTAGCTGGCAGAACACATAGCACTACTTCAGCTCTTGCTTCCAAGATGCTTACCTGAGTAAAGCTTAACAACACTCTGAAATTGCATAAATCAAGTCAATTATACTCTGCAGAAAATCAAGGTAGCACAAGTTGTATATATACAGCAATCTATTGTGTGTCTACATAACCCAGCTTTTTTGATTTCTGATTTCCTGTCTAGATTTTTATCTGTTATCATCTATAGAGCTGAAACCAGAGGCCTTCTAGTATAGCTACTGAAAGCCAGGATCAATGGTGGTCTGGTTAGAAGTGCTTGTTGAGCTTGGAGATGGATGGATTTGGGGAACTGCTTGATGGGTACAGCTAGCAGGTAACAGAATTTGGTGCACACAGTGCAGAGCCATGTGCTGCTTCTAATGTTTGGTTATATTATTACCTGTGTGGTTGGCTAACGCACTTCATTTAAACACACTTCCAATTTTCCCTGACCCAAAACAATTATTCTCTTCTGCAGCTGTGTCACATCTATTTTTTTTAAAAAAAAAAAAAAAAACCTCTGAACAATATTTAATTAAAAGAAGCCTGGCAGAAGATGCTATCTTTGTGGCAGTATTTTATTCAACAGCTGCAGCTATGGGATGTTTCTGCCATTTGTCAACAGAGCCCTGGCACAGGCTGCCCAGAGAGGCTGTGGAGTCTCCTTCTCTGGAGATCTTCAAGACCTGCTTGGATGTAGTCCTGAGCCACATGCTGTAGGTGACCCTGCGTGTGCTTGGGGGTTGGACTAGATGATCTCTAGAGGTCCCTTCCAACCTTAAGCATTCTGTGATTCTTGTTAGCCACCTGTATTTAGTGCTGGAGGAGTGAATTCCTGGCATCTGGTTCAGCGGAATTCTGCAAATTCAGCAAAGCAGTAGCAGTGCTGGCCCTTATGCACTGTCATGCTAAAAGAAAACTGCAGGATAACCAAAAGTACCACATCTAACTAAAGAAGTGATAAACAGCATCCAGTGAGGTGCTTTGAACACAGGGGAGGGAGTTCAGATCTGCAGCTGGACCTTAAGGAATCCCAGCATAAGCTCACAGTAATTTCATCAGTGCTTGTAGTGCCTGTATACCAGTGTGAGTGATGCATAATTCATCATCTTCATGCCTTTTAGTAAGAAAAAGAATAATAGGCTGTTAAAGCCTGTTAGGCCACTACTACATTGAAAAGCAGATGTTCTAGTACAGTGTGGCTTAAAGAAAACTGAATAAAAAACTTTTTCACTTGAAAAGACTGTCTGTGCTATGGTGCCTAACAGCATGACATGGCTTCCTGCTTTTTGGCTTACTTGTAGAAACCAGTTAGAATGTGGAGGGATTGGAAGCCGGGATAAAACATCATCTCCAGCTGGGAGAAACACTTGAACTCTCCAGCGTTGGGGTGGGGGTGGGGGGGAGGGAAGGGGAAAGTGCATGCTTTTGTTATTTCTTAAATATTGCCTCTAGGGAAAACTTAACATATGTCACAATTTTGTTAGGTCATTTATATGTGCCTCTAATTATAATCTGTTGTTTCAGTTACAATGTTGCCTTACTTTATAGTCATTAGATGCTATTTAAATTCTAGCAATATGATTTTTTTGATAGTATTTGCATAGGCTTCTGCTGCATAAACCAACACAGCAACTCCCCCCCCAGCAAACTTGTTGGTGAACTTGCCAGCTAAGGTTGCATCTAACACACAGTCAGAATGAAGATCAAGCCTGGTCCTGTGTGCTACTCACTGCAGGAATGTCATGGATCCAGGTCTGTACGAAGGATGTATCTATCTCTGTTCTTTCATTCTCCAACCTCATCTGGTCAAGTAAAATGCATTCCAGCCACTTGCTATTGAAGATATGCGGTCATGTAAGGCAGGAGACTCATATTTTGATGTTGCCCTTGTGGGGCACGACACACAAGTTTGAAGTAGATGCCGTGGAATAACTTTACAATACAGAGGGAGGTAGTGGAGATAAGGGCCAGCTGTGCAGCAGAAAAGGATCTGGGGGAGTTGGTCAACAGCTGGCTGAACATGAGCCAGCAGCATGGCCAAGAAGGGCAACAGCCTCTGGCCGGTGTCAGGAACAGGGTAGCCAGCAGGACCAGGGAGGTGATTGCCCCCCCGCACTCAGTCCTGCTGAGGCTGTACCTCAAATACTGTGTTCAGTTTTGGGCCCCTCACTACAAGAGGGACACTGAGGTGCTGGAGGGTGCCCAGGGAAGGGCAACAAAGCTGGTGAAGGGGCTGGAGCACAGACCTTATGAGGAGAGGCTGAGGGAGCTGGGGTTATTTAGTCTGGAGAAGAGGAGGCTCAGCAGAGATCTTATCACTCTCTACAACTACCTGAAAGGAGGCTGTAGGGAGGCAGGGGTTGATCTCCAGAATAACTACTGAAAACAGGACAAGAGGAAACAGCCTCAAGTTGTGCCTGGGGAGGTTCAGGTTAAATATTAGGAAAAACTTACACGTGGAAGGAGTGGTGAAGCAGTGGAACAGGCTGCCTGGGGAAGGGGTGGAGTCACCATCCCTGGCAGTGTTCAAGAAAGCTGGGGACTCAGGGACATGGTTTAGCAGGCATGGTGTTGTTGGGTTTACAGTTGGACTTGATAAAGTTGGAGTGAGTTGAAAAGCTTAATGAAGTTGAAGCTATATTACCATCATTATGGAAACCATTATGATTCTATATGGAAGTCACTTGTTTATAGATTTGATTGCAGAAATACAGGATGACATAAAGAAGCCCAAGGAGTTTAAAGGAAAAGGAACATTAGGATCCCTGGCTCTCCTTCCATTCCCCACCCCCCCCTTTCCTCTTCTGCTGTTGCTTAATACAAATTTTGACTTTTTCAATGTTCTTTCTTTGCATATAGGCTATGCAAATGCAGAGACTAATTCAGCCTCAACCTTTTAAAAGCAAAAAATCAACTCAAAACAATAAAATCTATCTTAAAGTTGCATTTAAGAATGTGTAGATAGAAAATAAAATGACAGGTCAGGTAGACTGAATGCAAAGATGATTTGCTGAATAAGGTCACTGCCTTAGCAAAGAGGTCTAGGACTGTACTCCAACCCCTTCCAGTTTTGAGGAGCTAGTTTAGTTAAAATACATATTTTCAAGGCTTTCTTTGAAACAAAGCCACCTAAAAGATTTTTTTTTTTTTATAAATCTATTCTGTGCTTTGAGAGGTATTCCCCCTGTTGGTAGGGCAAACATGAAAAAAAGTATTGGCAGATTAGACCTAGGGGGAAAAAAAAAAAAAATGCTTGCTTTTCAATCTGTATCTGGAGAAACTTTTGAGCAACTGATAGTTGCATGAAAATATTTTTGTAGACAGTCTGGGACAGGGGGGAGAACTTTGAATTTAGGCACCTTTAGACTACCATACAGATACATCTTAAGGAGATATAATTTCTCAAAATAAATCTTGGCCCCCTACTAAAAAAAAGTTATTCCAGGATGAACTTATTCTACACTAAGAGTTAAACTAACAACATGTTGGATTCTTCAGAGAGCCAGGCTGAGCTATTTCTCCTTTTAGAGGAGAGTGTAAACTGCTTTGCTGAGCAAAACACAGTCTGGTCAAATTGTGCTTTGTTAAAAACACTAGTTGCAGGTAAGCTGACCTAGATTTCAGGGGCAGGGGGTGAAAACCTCAACTTGAAGGTGGATTGTGGACCTACTACAAGGTACACAAAGTTGAGGCCCAATTAAAACTAATTTCAGTCATACTCCAGAGAGCTGGAGTCTGTTGTCTCTATTTCCAGGATGCTTTAATGCTTTAGATTGAATCTCTAAGTGATTAGAGCCTGCATGTATTTTTTTTTTAAGCAAATTTAAAATGTTTGCACCTACAGCTTTTCAGAGCTTGTTTAATCTACTCTCTTTCTAAAACTATAAAAAAATAAAAAAAATGCAGTAAGGTATCAGTCAAACTCACTTAGGATGTCCTTCATACAAAGGAAAATAAGCTTTTTTTTTTTTTTTTAAATCTTTTGCCTCTTGTCAATAACAGCTCTCACAAGCTTTGGGAGATCCCTCAACTGGCAGCTTTTGGTATTGCTGGTTACATCATTTCCAGAGTCCTGATCTAGTTAGTGAACTTCATATACCACTTTTCTTGGTAAGGCTTTAGTCCCACATGCCCCCCTAGTGCAGCCTCACACAGATTAAAACATTATACTGTCTAGCACCATCCAGACTCTGTAGGGAAGAACTGTATCTCTGCTTTATGGCTTGTGTGGTCACTATGCACATGAATTCCCTATTATCTTCATTACAGAAAAAACTCTGCTCTGAAATTCTGGTTACATAACACAAATTAGTAAAGGAAAAAGAGTAAAAACAAACTCTAATACTAAACACTGGATTGCAGCCTTAGGGGGAATCTACGTCCAGCTAAAAGATAGAACGCAGTACCTGGCCACATAAACTTACCTTGCTTATGAATGATTTAGCTTTTTCCCCCCCCTCCCCAAGAAGTCTTACCTTCTTCTGTTTAGATGTAGCACATGTGCTTGAAGTGGTATTTTCAAAAGACCTTTTGGGGCTTGGTCAGACAACAGCATACACCTTTAAAGGTCTAGTTTGATTATCACCTTGTGCTTCAGCAGCCTTTAGGCATCCTATCAGATTCTTTTCACACTGCCCACAACTTAGCACTAGGCTGTTCTTTCTGGCACTGTGAGATTGTATTTCAATAATTAGGATTCAATAATTTTAACATATTGGTGCTCAATGCTTCCCTAGAGTGCTTCTAGAATCTCTTTATTTTTATAAGCAATAAGAATCTGTTAATTTGTCCATTGTTCAATTGCTCACGGCAAACTATCACATAACACTATTACCCCATTCCCAATATACTTGCAAAAAAGCAGCTTTAAGTATAGTATGTCTGCAGTCTTTTTGGTTATCTGCTACTACAGGTTGCTTCATCAATGAAAAGAGCACCAGAGTACCACTCAGGCTTTTTGGTGCCATACTCATGCTTTATTAAAAAAAAAAATCTACAAGATGCTAAGAAAATTTCACATTTACTTTACAAAAAACCTGCATTTATTTTCAAGAGATCTGATCTCACTTATAAATGAAAACAAGCAGGTAAGAAAATAAATGTTAATTTAACATTTCAGTTGCAGTACAATATCCATCATCTAAACTTAATCATCCAAAACAATCAGTCATTCTTAAACTCTGACTGTTGACTGTATCTAAAAGAACCATCATCTGTATCACTTTTTTGATTAAAAGAAAAGCTCAATAATTTGGAACTACATGGAAAAGTGTTTGAAGGTAGTGCAATTTAGTTTACCTAGAACTCTTGCAGAAACTGAAAGATCTGGCTTCACTTTTTTCCTGTGAGCAAATTTTGTAAGTCCTCTGTATATTAAGAATCTTAACATAAAGCTGCTAGATGTTATTAAATGAGAGGATTAAGCTGATATAGCAGTTTCTATCAAGTTGCACTAGTGCTATATCTTACACAGGCAGCTACCATGAAGATAGTAAACTCAAGCAACTTTGAAGTATTCCTGAAACAGCCCTTGTGTCACACCTATGAGGTAGATACACTGCCTTTCCTTTGGCCAAGGCAAAGGGATCATCTCTGAACTGCAGTTTAGGACATCAGCACTGAACCATCAACCAACCAGCCTGTGTTTTACTCTCCTCACTGCTCCCATGAATTCAGAGCTTTCAAGTGCAACATGCTGCTCAGCACCCTAAGTTCCAGGGATCAAAACAGTGAATCATGACCTAGATTGTTTCCAAGATGAGGAAGAAGTTCAGCCCAAGTGTTTTGAAGCAAGCCTAAATACTGCCATGGCTTTTCTGCACCACACAATTGTCACCTATACTTTACCTATTATGTGCATGAAGAATCATGAGGAGGCTTCCTCTAGTCTGACAACAACCATGTTTTCAGATTAAATGATAGCAGAAAAACGAATTGTTGTCAGATAGTCTAAAGAACAGAGGGCTAAAAACATGCTTCAAGTATAGCTTAGTTATAGCTTTGCATTAGCTATAACTAATAGTATAACTAAAGTAATGCTTTGCATAACTAAGCACTGCAGATAAATTTAAAACAGGTATCATCCCTCCTCAATACAGACCCTTCGATCCTACATAATTTTGTTAGCATTTTAAGAGTGACGAAGAAGGAACTAACAGGAATTGTTCCACTAAGGTCATTGTTTCATTGACAGTTTAACACTCTTCCTTAGCACCCCTTACCAATAATGGCAAAAACCCTAGCAACATTTGAGCCTGGCTCTTCCTCTTGCAATTTCCTACAAGGAGCTGCTTAGCAAACTAGCAGAAAAACAGGCTGGTAAAAGAGTCCTAGATCACATAAATGCTTGTGCTACCAGAGGGGGAAAAAAGTGGCAATATCAACAGGCAGGACTGCTAACTTGTTCCATCTTTAGGTAAATGAAACTACCAACTACTCAACTAATAGTGATACCCAGTAACATACCTCTGATACTAAACTATCTGTATGGGCAATCCTTAAAAAAAAATGTAAAAATCCAAGTAAAGTGAATGTTGTTATATAACCAGCAGCATTAAACAGCCATGTTTTTCCCCACTTTAAAAATCCAGATATGGTAAACTGGTTTACAAAGCAGAAAAAAAATTCAACAGATTCCAATGTTCAATTGCTACTACACACTAGAGTGTTATTGCTAAATTCCAGCCACAGCAAACTAAGATGAAGCAAGGAATTTAGAACCGTTATTTCATTTATCCTGAGAAGTACTGGACTGATAGTCAAGAGTTCCTATGAACTGACAGCTTCTGGCTGAGAAAGTTCCTATTAATCATTCAGTGTACATGTCAAGTTGTAGGACCTGAAAGACGTCATCTTGTTACTACTGTACTTTTCAATTGCTAGTTCCTATGCAAATCTGCTAAACTGTCTCCTCCCTTCATGCTTAGAACTTGAGTAACTGGATCTTAACCACTGAGTGGAGAGAGAAAGCAAGCCCATACCTTCAAAATGCTGTTATTTCTAATTCTTATTTGTACAGTGCTTCAGTCCTACATTCTAATTCTTCATTCTACAGTCCTACATTCAAATTCTGGAATTCTGGTCAGCATCTTTTAAAACGACCAACTTGCTCTAGAAGCTAAAAATCAGCACGAGCTAAACTTTCCTATATTTGAGGGAATTAAATCAGGTATTCCAAGATATTCTAGATTACTAAATATGTTGCCTTTTCTGTAGGGTTCCACTGAATCAATAGAAGCTCTCACTATCACCACCTGAAGGAAGAACACCTTCCCAAGTCTCCTGATTTCAGCTAGGAAGTTTCAAAATCTGATTTTGGGCAGGCCACATAATCCAGAAAAGGGCAGATGCCCTTCTACGTTACATGTTCAGTAGAACAATAGGTATACTTAGGTATACTGTACTTTAGTACAGCAAAACTTTTAACATGTTTTGGTGAATCAATCAATGTGAGTTGGAACAAAAAAATCTACTACAGAGCCAGTCAGTCAGATCACATCATTTGAGGCAAAGTTGTTCCATGAAATTTGTTAGTCACCTGTATATTCAACCATCCAACAGTTTGCCAAATCCTACATATGATGATCCAACGGTCTTAATTCTATTACACTGTTCTGCCTGAGCTAGCTATGTTATCAGCACATTAAACAAAGCATCACTGAGGTTGTTCTTCCCATTCTTATACTCCATCACAAGTGAGTAAAAAACATCTTTACATTTTCTTCATAGGGATCTATATAGTAAAAGAATGGCAGTACAGGTAGCTTCAGACCTTGGATACTGCTTCAAACACAGTATGGGGACATGATTTGCAGGTATTGCTCAACTCGCATTGGCTCAGATGCTTAGTCCCTGCAGAACAAGTATAGATCAACAAGAGCACTTTCACACAGGGGAGATTAGGAAAGGGAAGAAAAAAAGACAGAAATCTCAAATCAATGAGTTGTTTAAACTGAACAAGCCTTAAGACAGGCTCCAGATCTTTAAACACAGGAGAACATGCATATGAAATATAAATATTTCAGTCCTGTTCAAGTGCCTGAATGGCAGCAAATTGGGTCTTTGCAAAATTTGCTCCTTGTACTATCAAAGTTACCTTCCCAAAGGCAAAGGAGTAAGATCAACACCTCAGATCCTGGTAATCATGTATGTAGTGCCTGCCACTGGAGAAGCCCACATGGATTATGCATAGCTTTTCTGTTTAGTGCTGAACACACATTTAATAACATAATTTTATCTCTGTTACTAATGGGAACAACAGGATGATAAAAACTCATCTTGGACTGATGCAAGTGCAAGTCTGAGGTTAAAAAAAATGAACCTTATTCACCCTTTACAGTTTGATTACTTGAAGCCAACAACTGTTCAAATTGTTTCAAGTGTGCACAGTAAATCCAAAGTCCTTCCCCATGTAAAGCTCTGTAAGAAAAGTCCATATGTCTTCATACAGACGACATTCTAGTTTGAGAACCAAGAAGAGTTGGTTGTAGTATATTCAGTAATTTTCTGAGCAAACATTCCAGATATCACTATAGTCAGAATACCTAAGCTGCTGGCATGACTCAATAACTAACCAGTTAACAAGTTGGGTAAAAAAAATTTATGTAGTAATACCAATTCAGCACAAAAATTCCATGCTTCACAAGTTCTGCTGCTGTATAACAGTCCTCCTAACATTTATGGAGATAAACTCAGATTGAGATCACTGCATGCTCAGATCAAAACAGCAGCAAAATGTCTACTGCTAAAAGCAGCTATACCCAATTGTGCCTTTAGAATGCTAATTATGCAGAAGTCTAGATAATCAGTGTTTAAACACTGAAGTAGGACCACACACACAAACTTCAGTATGTGTGCTGCAGAGAAAGTTCTGGAGAGAAAGATGCATACAGACAGTACACCATCAAGACAGATGAAGTCACTGCACATTCAGATTGGGGTAAACAGGAGGGGAAAATCCCTCAGAGACAGCATACATATGAGAAGCATTACAAAGAACTCTAAAGGCACATTTCAGGTAGTATGATTTTGTTAAGACCAACTGCTTACACACACAGGCACAAATCTTAATGGCTACCTCCCCTCCCCCAACAATTATTAACAAAAAAAGAAGTGCATCTTCAGTAATATTAACACCATTCAGTTAATCTGTTCAGTCCAAATGTATAGCAGTATTTTCCTTATGTTGGCATGGACTCTCTGCACTACTCCAATCCAAAAAATCCAAACAGGCAGGATTAGTAAAGGTTGAACTGTTGCACAATTTAACATTTACTCATCAGATCCCACCGATCTTTTCTGTGCCCTCTTGCGGGGCAACCGCCTTGGTGAAGCTTTATCTGTATTAAAAAAAAAAAAAAAAAAAAAAATAAATCACACAAATCAGAGAATCAAAAGCTACTTCAAATTAAATGTTATATGAGAAAGTTTGTACTTTTCTCCCTCCCACATAGACCAAACTGTGACATCACCACACAGAAAACTGTTTCAACAACTGGCTAGTGCTTTTTAACTACTGAAATTCTAAACAGAAAGTAACAAAGGAAAAAGTGCTCTTACTCTCCAAAATGTAACTTCAGGGCTGACCCTGTTTATACTTGCCAGTTACAATAGCAAAAACCCACACCATATCCTGCTGATGCTGCAAAGTTCTGCTGCTTACAAGTTCCACACTTGGGCATTACCAAACTTACAAAAAATTAATTATTTTGGTCACTACCTTTGAGTAATAAGTGCAACAAGCAACCACCATGCTGTTACAAATATCACAGTATGAAGAATTCTTGACAACTAAAGAGTACAAAATCTGAGGTTCTTGAAGACCGTGTGTTTCAAATGACAGTAGTATAGATTTTTAATGACCTAACCTAGAATTAAAGAAAAAACAGTTAAGGAAAAGCTGTAAAGCTTCCATTTTCCTAGATTTCAAGTACTGAAATTTGAATATGTATCAGCTTAAAGAGGTGGGGAGATAAAATTCAAATGTTACCTGGCTTTTAACTCACTTTGAATTCAGCTTATTCTACAAAGAAGTTTAGCATTTAGAGCACTTCACAGTTCCTCTTGCTAGACTTAAGTTTTTATGAGACTGTCACATACAAAAAAACAAAGTATCCAGGAGAGCTTATATTCTCAGAAATGAAACATAAGTCCTTACATCTAGTGTAATAAATAATAGTTAACAAAGGAAAAATGCAATAAAAATGTAAAGTTGTCAGCTCTCCTGGCACAGTCTGATGTCCGAACTAGGGCCCCCTAGGCTTCTACACAAATAAAGGTCACTAAGAACATGCTTATTCCATCAAAACAGGAGTCTTTCAAATGTAAGCAGTTGCTGCAAAGTGTTTTCAAAGTACTTATCTAGGCTGCAAGTCAGTGTCTTGGTCATGGAAGTTCATCTAGGATAAGGAGATCTGGATAAACAAGCTTCACTATTAAACTACGAGACTCCAAGTTGAGGTTGTTTTTATGCTTGATTGAAACAGGCTGTGCTCAGCCATTGGTCAGTTAGCCCTCTAGGGTCATCATTAACTGCAGCACAAAATTGCACCAAGGTGATGTGGAGGACAAAATGCACATCTATATTTTAGGTAAATGGTTCTAGACACTGTTAGAGCAGACCAGAGTATTCCATCAGTGTGTAACAGCTAAGCTACTCTACTGCAATGTAACTAGAAATGATTAGTTTTATGTGGGCATATATGAATATTATATATATGCATATATATAAGTACACATGCACATGTATGTAATTAGCTACTGTTCATGCTACATCAATTACTACATGCAGGAAGCCTGAATTCTATGCTTAGTTATCACACAGACACACATCAGAGATTTCCACTCTTTAAAGCACCAGAGTTTCTCACCTCTTCTACTTTGCACTGAAGCCATGGGAAAGCAAAACAGAAGAAAGATCAAGAGAAGTCAGAAATATCTACACACACAGTTCTTCTAAGGAGGTCAAATACTGAGCAGAATTTGGTTATTTTGGACTTGTGAAAGACATCATGATCCAAGTCTTAAGGTAGTTTCAAGACAGGGTCACACACTTCTAACGCTTAAAGGTTCAACTGATAGACCAGCTTTCAAACATCTTGCAGATACTTTCAGATGATACTCCCCCACCATTTAAGCCTTTTGTTTTATACAGTTGAAAGAGGCTATAGAAACTGTAGGATCACTGTGATAGCCATTATTGCATCAACTGTATCAAAGTCTGCTACATACAAGAATGAGTGGTTAATATACTAAGCCTTACTAAACACAGTGCTTTAGACAACTTTATTCCCCAGAAGTATCCTGTCCTGAAAATTTAGCATGGGCTACTGAACTGTTGGATTAATAAGTTTATTATGCTCCAGTTACAGAAGGTATGTTACTTACTGATTTGATTTAAAGTTTCTTGAGGAATCCAACTCATATCAACATCATTCTGACTTGATGTTCCCATCTCTACTTTCTGTACTGGTCTCTTCCTCTGAAAAGAGAAGAACAAGACATACTGTCTATCACAGAAAGATTAGCTCTTGTTTCAGGCTATCTTTCTAGCTTAGCTTTAGCTATCTTTTACACATTACCTAACAATAACACCTACTTATAATTACACTACTTATAATTGCTTGTAATACTAATTACACAGAAGATATCGAGAATTTATGCATGCCTGGGCAAGCTCATTATGCCTGTTGTGAGGGGGGAAAAGGAGGAAGCCATTTTGTTGTCCTTTATCAGATTAGCACAATGTTTGTGTTTGAGTTTCAGCCTATAAAATGGAGTTTATACCACAAGTTGCTTCATAATTCTTCCCAAGGGAAATGTAGTGTAAGGTCAGCTACAAAGACACTATTTCAGCCCATTTTCCCATGCAGATAAAATCCAAATTTCTTCATGACCTATACCTGCTAGAACCTATACCTGCATTTAGTTATGCTAACAAACCCTTAACTGTTACAATATTACAGAGGAATCGAAAAGGCCCCAAACCTAAGTTTAAGTTAAGCACTTAAACTAAATCAAACTTTAGGAAAAAAATGTCTAGTACTTTAACAGATACATAATAAACACTACAGGATTAAAAAAAGTCTACCCTGTATCAAATCAGTGGCTGAGCACCCAGCATTTGGAAAAGATGTCAAAATCTCAAATTCAACTGCTTTAGTACAATGGTAAAGAACACACCCAGAGAGCATTAGGCAAACAGTCTAAATATCTTAAATAAATGGCCACTAGCTTTTCCAGGGATTTTCAAGATCTCGGTCCTATTAAAGGAAAATTTCTGAAGTTCTGCCTATACCATCCTAGGTTAGAAATGATTTACAAGATTGTTTTCATACTTCAATACAGGACCTTACTGAGATATTTATGAAGTAGACAGGAGGAAAAGATACCACACACTACCCACCTTCCTGGATTCTAATAATTGATGTAGGCCAACAATGACAAGTAGACCAAGTCCAGCAAGGAACATGTACATGAAGATTCTTTAAGAAAAAATTAAGAAACCATTAATCTTAGGCACCTACAAATTTATAAACAGGCAGAGCAAGTAAGTCTTGCTTTGGCCACATACCCGCTTCATCTTTCCCAAGCCATGTGCAGGGGGGTAAGGGAGAGACATGATCTAATGAATCTGAAACTAATAAATGTTAAGTATTTATTCTACTTCTAAGAAATTGTAATCTCAAATATAATTTCAAACAGCAGAACATTTGCATAGTGCCATATACGCTCAAACTCTATAAACTGGTAATTATTAAAATTTATTACCCATACAGACTCTTTTGCAACACCACATTTCTAGGTGTTGGGTCACACGTTAGTATTTACATGTGTGTGCTTTCAAATCCATTATGTACTTTTTGCATGCTAATACAAGACTAGCAGTGCCAGGAAATACATATTTTTGGCAACAAGAGTTTTGAAAAGCCTTGCCTTAAGGCACCTATTTCTGTATTCCACAGTTAGAATTCCTTAAGACAAACAAAAAAGCATTAATTTCACTGACAAGAATTCAATCTGAAATACCTGATAATAATTAACAGTATGTACACATAAACTCAATCTAAAATTTTAGGAGCAGGCAGAACTTCTATTAGGTAAAGAAGCTACTACAACATTTTAATTCAGATTTACAAGAGAAACTATAGGGTTAAACTGCAGAGACTTAATTGAACATCCCTGCTTTATGGAAAGTGCCCATTCACAGGACATTAATTCAATTGGTCGCAACTGATGAATTTGAACTCTTACAAGAGCTACTTTATCACCAGGATAACACACATTCAGATCATCAGTTGCTTTCATTGATGTTATTCTATTTTGCAAATATGAATTCATGCAAGTTATTTCCTTTGGTTGCCCTTTTTAAAAATGGAAGTTTGTTCAAAGGGCAAACTACCTGTAGCAGAATTCAAATACTGTCTTCAAAAAAAAAAATTTTCAGAAATATTTAACTCACAGGTTCTCCTAAAATCCCAATTCAATATTGCAATATTTAAAAATATATTATCACATGCTTAAAGCACATAAGGTCTGCCATAATAATGACATCTTCAAGATAGATGAACATTCATAAAATATAAAAAAGTCTGCTTCTCATAGAGGAAGTGCAACAAAGAATGAGTTTAAGTCCCCCATGTCATACTGAAGAGGAATCTTTCAGTTTATATTACCTTGGATTACACAAGAGTGCTCCAAAAGCATGTTATTCCAGCCCAGTACTCTATATCTTTTAATTACAGAGTGGGACGAAAAAAAAAAAAAAAAAAAAAAACAAAAAAACCACACTCTAAGATAACAAAAGCTTTACAGCTTTGTAGTGCTGTATATATTTATATATATACTTATGTATATATATATATATATATGTATATATTTATACAGCACTATGACAAGAGGAAACGGCCACAAGCTGAAGTACCAAAAGTTTCACAGGAACTTAAGGAAAAATTTCTAGACAGTAAGGAAGACAGAGCACTGGAATAGGTTGCCAAGAGAGGTTGTGGAGTCTCCTTCTCTGGAGATTTTAAAAACCCGCTTGGCCACAGTCCTATGCCACATGCTCTAGGTGACCCTGTGTGTGCAGGGGGGTTGAACTAGATGATCTCTAGAGGTCCCTTCCAACCTTAAGCATTCTATGACCTATTCCAGGCTTGGCAAAGTATCTGCACGAACTGTTAACACAGTATCAATCCTGAAGATCTCTAGCACTGATACAGAACTTAGTTTCAAGGAAAAAAGCTCAAGTTTTCAGTATATCAAAAGTTTTGATTATATATATAGTGCTATCAGCAAGACCCAGATTACATCTAGCATCCAATAAAATGAAGATACAAGAGCAGTCCTCACTGACCCCATCAATAATTGCTTCTACCAGTGTCAACTAATTTTCAGTCTCCAGTCTACTTACGTTTCTCCATCCAGCCCATCTTCTTTCTCAATAATTGTAACCGTTTGATTGAAGACAGCATCTTGGAACACATTGCCCTGTAGCAAAGTTTCCACATATTTTCAATCAATTTCTTGAAAAAAAAATTTGTACAAGTAAAAGAAAAGTCTTGATATTAACCAGAAAGTTGTATCTGGCTTTGAGGAGATTTTCTGTAAAGTTATTATATGCCAAATGATTATATGCCGTATTCGCTCAATCAAAACACTTTGAACACTACAGAAGTCTTATACTTCAGCCCCCACTAAAATAAAAAGGAATCCCATATTTTAATCTCCATTTATGCATTTGGAAAAATTCTTCTCCCAGCTACAAGTGCTAGTCCCACATTTGCAGATGGGATTCAGGAGCACTGAATTTGTCACTGTACCGTTCAGCTGGGTTTTAACATTTACACTATCCCAGAGAAACTTTAAGTGTCTACAGCCTCTTCTACATAATTCTAAGGCAATCTAGCTTCCACTGTTAACATAACTTCAAGTCTAACATACACAGCACTCCTCCACATATATAGGAGTGCTGTGAAACACATTGTGCTACTTTGTTTATGCATTTACTGATTTGCTAAAAAACCCAAAGGCATTCACTCTCTGAAGAGGCATTAACTTGACTAAGCTATTACTTCCTGACATTGCCACATCAACCACAAATGAAGAATGACAACATGAGGCTTACATTTACATCTCTGTAGTTCAGGTTGATAACCAGTCCAAAAGGACGACCACCCATAGGTTCAGCTGGGATGAAAGAGTACTCAAATGTGGCTTGTCTCTGTGGCGGAACTACTGTATTCAGTGGGAGAGCTGTGAAGTTCTGGATGTAAAACTGGTAGTCTTGAGGGTAACGGAAAGAAGCATCAAGTGACTCAACAATAAAATCCTCTGTGCCCTTATTGGTGAAGCCTACCAGAAATTTTACGATGTTGTTTGCTGGAAAGTCTAGAACACAAAAATAACCAACTGTTAGAAGCTTCATACATCACATCTAACCCTTGTTTTTAAACACCAAGAAAAGATTAGGTATTTTGGAGCTTCATTGTTTTCATGCACATATTGATACATTTTAAGCAGCACTAAGGAAGCTGATGACAGATTGGCACAGGACTCTTACCTTCACCTTTCACAAATAAGATGGTTGTATCAGCACTAGGTGAGGCTTTAGGCTCGCCTGACAAGTCTTCTTCCTCTTTTTCTTCTGTCTAGGACAAGAGATTTTTTTGAAATACCCTATAAACAGTGATGCAAAGACCATGCTTGTTTTATAAGAAACCTGCATAACAAGTATCAGTGTGACAAAAGGTATATGACATTGATGCATTAGCATCAATTTCTGCTGTTGCAGGTTTAGAATATATAATCTGTGCTCCCTATAGATTTGATTAGCACCTTTTTCAGCATTTATCCTTCTGTTAGGTTTGACAGGGACTGTTCTTCACTGAAAGCTCTACTGAAAGGTTTGCAATCAGAAAACCAAAATAAAATTTATTTTTTGGAGTGGAAAGAAAAGGGAAGAACCTAAATGTTAAATGTTTACATCTAATATATTTTGATTTAAAATGAGCATTTTTAAAGTAGTAAACAGCCATGAGGCAACTCAGTTAATTCCACTGTGTGGGGAGAATTATTTACAGTAGCTTTTTATTCACTGGGCAAATACAACCATAAAGCGCTTATTTTCCACATGGAAATGGTGGCTGTCTTCCCCATCATGAGTAAATGCATGGCTGACCCCATTTTGAACAGCTTCCTAGAGACACTGCTTCCAAGTTGGTTAGATCATTTGATTTCCTACTTGTTAAAACAACCACTTTAAACTATGTATACACAATTGGATCAGCTGCACATGCATTATGGGCTCGGGAAGCAACAAACCACAACTGAGCCTTGCATCTTAAAGTCAAGATGCTATGCAAAACTGTACCTTGTGTTCCACTGACTGATACAATGAACTGCCTAAAAGTAACCCCTTCCTATCTCCCTTGATCTTACACCATGCACTAAAAACAAAGTACATTTACTTAATAAATTCTAGCAGTACTGAATACATACCACATCTAACACTTTAAAAATCCAGTCAACCATAAGTTCAACTTCACATCAGTAACCAAACATCAATCTAATTAGCTTACAAGAACAGTTTACTGATTCTTTATCACGCATAGCTTAAATTCTGTTTTTTTCCTCCTAGTCATGCCCTAAGCTTCATTATTATATTTTATTTAATCTGCCTGAAGAAAGGGACTCAAAAGAGCAATACAACCACATGTTTAATTAGTATACCCTGCAAGAAGAGTCACAGACTCTGAATGTAATCAGGTAAATGCAGGCTGCAAAACATGTTTTTCAGCATTTCTGAAGGACTTCACTAATAAATCCAAGACAAATGTATACTACAAAGATTGTTTCCTCTTGCACATCGATACAAAAGTAGCCACGATGAAGCAGCCCTCTACCCCAAGGCCCGTCTCAGTTTACTGAGATCCACCTAGGAGAGAAATGCTAAGAGCTTCTATGAGACTTAGTTACCCCACTTGGTGCTCTTTTCTGGACTGCAGTTTGTCACTGGAAGCCTAGTTGTCCTCATGCAGTCCTTCCATTGCTGATTCAGAAAAGAAAGATTGTTTTGACGCTTCAAACGGAACACAAGTTTAATTGGAGACTTCGAAAAAGATTTCCAGATAGCAGCAAATATATACCTACATATGCCTAAGCTACCTAGCTTGAAACACTTTTGCTCTAACTCACACTTCTGAAGTAACATTCATGCACAATTACCAAGTCTGTAGGCTCATCTTCTTCAACTTCTGCTTCATCATCTTCATCTTCAACTACAGTATCTTCCACAGCTTCTTCATCTTCTGTAGCATCTTGAGCTGCAACAAGTAAACCAGCACCTACCAAAGCAAAATGTAAAAACAAGCAATGTTTTTTTCATGCCTAGTTGTCCAATAGAAAATTAACATTGCAGTAGGATTTTCAAGCTACTAGGCTTGAAGAGTTGCCTAAAAATTAATAGAATGCAGTATTTCAAAGATTCAGTTGCAGAAAGCTCACATTCAGCTGTGTTGATCTGTTTGAATCCTTTTCCTAACTACTCCTATACATAACAGTAAGTTTAAAAACAAAATTTAATATCTGGATAAAAGTTCAACATTCACACAGTAAAGCTTAAACTGCCAGAAAATAAAAAAATTCATTTTGAGTTTGTCAACATTCAACAAGTCAAGTTTTCTTTAGTATAAACTTTTCACTCGGATTTACTGTCCTATTCAGATGTTCAACAAAACCAGACTTTACAAATCTGCATCTTGAGCAAGGCTCCCAGAGAAGTGCAGTCAGATGGCTCATTGCTTCTCTGCTTTTATGGTGTCAAGCCTCATATATTCAAGCACTGGACAGACATAATTAATACAAATACTGGCTGCAGTTTGAAGTTTCACCTGTTTGTAGTTCAGAGCACATGCAAGCCAGGCTGAGAAATTTTACAGTATGCACAGGGCTGCAAATTGACAAAGCTAATCTTTTCCAAAACTGAAAGTAGCAGAAATGAATAAAAGCTGGATTTATACAAACATCAGCAATATACAATTGCTATATGTACCAGTTTTAAATAAACAAGCTTTCACATAGGCTAAAAATTCTTAAGCAGGACAAGTATATCATGGAAATTCTAGCTATTACCTGGTTTAGCTAAATTAAAAATAAATAAATAAAAAAGCCAAGCACAATACCCCTCCAAAGTATCTTCAGAAAGTACTTTCAAAGAATTTTTCTCATATATATGCAAAACTTAACCTAGGACTGATTACAGTGATTTAATTTGTTGAAGTGCTTTTTGGATTAAATAACCTACAAATAACACATTTTAATTTAAAATCCTTACACCTGAACAGACTGCTAGTATGTTACACACTAGCTTCACATCAGCAGCCCAGTCTCATAGATGGCTAAACTACAGTCCTTCCAGTGGATGTCAGAAGGGCTGCTGATGTGGCAAGAGTGCGAAAGGAAAGCTTCTCCCACCAGACCATGGGCCGCAGCTCATTGGCAAGGCTGGGGGACACGGTTGCCCTTCAATCTTTTCATGCTTAATGGAGGTATGGAAGCACCTTTGAGATGGTGAACCAGACAAAGCTACAGTGCAAACAGAGATTAGCCATGCACTGTTTGAAGGGCACTTTGAGGGGCCAGGGCACAAGGCAGAGATGAAGGCCAGCAACAGGTCAATCTGCTGGCAATTGACTGTAGAGCCCAGAGACACGTTAGAGCAGGAGAGCAAAGACAAAATAAATTGTTGCAGCTCTGGTTGCAATCTTAGTTTTTTTCTCTTTTGGAGGGGAGAAGGGGAGGGCACACATGCACAACAGAGCCCGTGTGCTCCCGATGCCCAGTCTGACACCAGCCCCGCGCGCAGCAGCGGGGTCCTGCCCGACCCGGCAAAGCACCGTTTCTCCCACCCGACGGGCCAGAGCCGTCACCACCGCAGGGCCCCGCACCTCAACAACCCCTCGAGGGTCGTCGCCGCCGCCGCCCCAGGGGGACATAGGGAGGCCCCACTCGGAGCCGCGGAACCCAGCACAGCCCTCGTCCCCTAAGAGC
>JAYECN010161996.1:0-26650 GCA_035222435.1 Microcambeva ribeirae | reverse complement strand
GAAGAGAAGAGAAGAGAAGAGAAGAGAAGAGAAGAGAAGAGAAGAGAAGAGAAGAGAAGAGAAGAGAAGAGAAGAGCAAAACAGCTGATTCAGCAGCTTGAAAGCCAGTGCCTAGACACAAATCTTAAACTAGCAGATGTTCCCAGAAGAAAAGAGAAGATATTGGGCTATGGTGAGACCTGAGGGAAAGCTGAGCTTCCTCTTGTCTGAGGACAGGGCACAAACAAAAACCCAATTTACATGAGAAGTTGCTTTCTGATCCCACAGCATTCAGTACGAACAAACAGTAGCAGGAGGAGTAATAGCAAGGTTTGCTAAAATGAGAGAGTTACGGACAGTAATTGTAAAATACTAATCTTTCCAGACATATATAAATTCTAGAGCTGAGGAGATTACAATAATTTGGTTTCAGCATGGGACCAGGCACACAAAGTAACTATGAACACAAACAAAAAATAACTTGTGGGCAATGCATTTGAGCAAGCCCTTAGTTCGGAATATCAGTCCTATTGCTCACATAAGGAATAATAAGTGCTGGTGGGAATGGCAAGAGGAACAATGGCAGGGGGAAGGGAAGCAGAGAGAAGAGAATAAAAGCAGGAAAAAAAAATGCAGCAGGCATATAATTATACCCTTATCACTAGGAGGATTTTTAAAGACAACAGAATATTGCAAGATACAAAATCTTATCTGCACACTCCTTTCCAAAAGTATCTATGACCTGAAGGTGTAGGTTAGTAGGCTTTGCACTGACCCTCTGAATTACTGTTAGGAAGCAAAGACACTTTGGGAGCTGTATCATATTAGGAACTCATGAGAATCCTAAAAGAAAAAAAAAAAGTTCAAAGCAGTTATAAAAATGCAATTGCTGTAAAGTACAGTGGCTGAGGCACCTCCTATTTATAACATGACAGCTTAAATGACATCATTCTAGTGAATTATTATAGCTAAGAGTCAGATATTACTGATAGAATTGTGCAATGTTGTAGCTAATGAGGCAGTATCAGGATAAGAACGAAAGCCTATATTGTGGCTTTGTATACTTAGTTTGATATAGATAGCAAATCAACCCTGATATAATTGGGCACAACCTTATAGACTACCAGACTCACAGATAAGACCTAAAAGAGAAACAAAGATGAAACATATAAAATTTTCCTTTCTGGCTTAAAATGCCGTGGAAGATTTCCGTCGTAGGTATAGTTTTGTGCTTAGTATAATTAAGCACTAGTTTACAGTAAGAAAACGAGAAGAAATTTTAAGCAGAAAGACTGCACATAAAACTCTTAGCATTCTGAAATGTGCCCACATCTAAGTTGTTAAATTATTGAAAACTGCTTAATAGGCTTCCCTAACAGTCTCAAAAAGATGTTGCAAGTCATTTAGATGCATAACAGCTTTTTGTTTACCAACTCAAGAGATTTCAGTGTGATGTTATTTAGATAGAAAAGCTTTTTTAAAGAAATGCACTGAATGGTGGACAAAAGAACATTACCGGTTACAAGGAGGAAACTCATTGACAAAGGTAGCAAGAGTGATATTTGAAGTTACCCGAAGCAGAGTAATCATACTCATCCATAGACACTTGTTTGGTTTGGGCTGTTACAAACATCGTTGGGAATACTTGGACAGCTTGTGTTCTTTCTTTCTGTTTCAAGTTATGTGCCCTGAATGACTCACACTCTGAAGTATGTTGCCCATTCCCAATCCTGCACTCTGTGCGCACGCAAATGCTATTCACTTCCAAGCCCGTTCTACATGTGAAAGCAGCACAGCCGCAAATCCTTAGGAGTTAATTATCTTCAGTAAAACTTTTAGCAGAAGGTGATTAATTTCCAAAAAAAACTTGCTTGGTAACTGTGGACAAGAGGCGTGATCATCTGCTTGAACACAAAGAGATCTGGCAGTCGCTTACGTGCGGGGCCTGTGCAGCCTGGCACACACCGTTGTATTCGGGGGTCCCTTTCAGCCGGGCTGCTGCGCTGCCTGTCACTTGAGGAGCCTGCACAGAAACCTGCGCATTTGCTGACAGTGACCTGAATAAAAATGCTAAAACCCAGCAGCTCCCAGTACTGCGTTTGGACTCCTCTGCCAGGCACTGGCTGCCAGAAAGATGCTGACTATGGTCGTGACTCTGAACCCAGGGATGCTGCCAGTATTTGACCCCCTGGTAGCCTTCCAGCCTGTGCTTCCCAGCTCCCAAATGAGAGCAGGGCAGGAGATGTCAAAACTGTGCTGAAGTCCAGGTTACGTTCACCGTTCACCCTTCTCTGATCATGCCCACAGTGAATCACAGTCGACGGCCCTGATAAAGCACGTTTCCCAGAGTACTTCCTTGTCCTGCACGTATTCCTAGAGGATGTGCTTGATGAGTCCCCCAGGGACTGCGGGGAGGCTGAAACCCACCGGCTTCCCTAAAAGAGGGGCATAATGTCAGTCTTTCCCAGTCATCAGAGACTTCCCCTCTCCACCATGATTTTCCATAGTCAAAGGCAGTGGTGCTCTTTTACATAAGAATATAGCTAGGAAATGTAATTGCTCTCCTTCCTCAGGCCTTCCTCATTACCCAGTAATTTGGCTAGGAGTCGAGTCCTCTCTATCCCGCCTATTATCAGCTGAACCTCTGTGAGCCAGAGAAGTGAAAATAATTGGGCTGAAGCAAAGTCAAACAAAAGATCCTAGATACTATAACATAGTGGTTAAAACACTGGGCTGGGAGAGGAAGGCTGTATTCTAATTTCTCCTGAAAAGGAAATTGCTCCCATGCCCAGGTTGACAGCGTTAATTTCGAGGTTGTTGTAGAGCTGCCAGCACAACATACTCTGCTTCAACCCTGAGCTTTGCAGCAGAGGAGGCAATTATCTGCTCCTTGGCAAACAACAGCCAGGATCTATGCCCTCTTTCCGATAAGACATCTGATATACAGCCACTGAAAGGAAAAGAAGGAAGTCTGTTTGCAGCTCTCCCTCCTCCTCCTCCTCCTCAGCGCTGGAGCAAAAAGGCCGGGCCCTGAGCGCTGGCCCAGGAGCAGCGTGAGCAAGAAGGGAAGGCGCAGATGTCCCGAGCAGTGCAGAGCGGGATGCAAGAGCCGCCTTACAAACGCCATGATTATACAAATACCCAGTGGCTTGTGTATCGTTTATATCATGTGCATTTACAACTGTGATACAATCAGGGTAGCACAATCACACACCACTACTACAAGTGAGGGAAAAGGCTTCTCCAGATGGCTATTCATAACAGGAACTGGGGTAAATGCCCTGAACTGCTTCTGCAGGAGCCTTTTTTCTTGACACGAGAGTGCTACCTTCCCACCTTAGGCACCTGAATAGCATGCTAAATGTAACCAAGGTGCTACGAGGCACTTTTATGCCTCTGGCACAAAATCCCAGGCTTTCAAGATCTGCTGCATCTGTGTTTTACTTTTTTTTTTTTCACCCTTATCTGAAGTCACATGCAACTGCATAGCCTTACAAAGGTTAAAGCGTATATATATACGCTTTATATATATATATATACACACACGTATATATATATACACGCTTATACTTATATATACGTATACGTATATATATACGCTTTAACAAAGGTTAAAGCGTATATATATACGCTTTATATATATATATATGTATATATATATACACGCTTTAACCTTTGTGGGGGTGGGTGTCTGGAAAATACATTGCAATTGTTAGGCAGCTAAACAAAAGAAAACGACAGCTGTGGCTGTGAGGGCCTATGAAGTGCATGCTAATGCAGGGCTCTGGAGTGCCATAGTCTGCCCAGCCTGGGCCGTTCCAACCTTGAATCTTGCTGGGGATCCAGGAGCATGGATATACTTCAGCTTCCTCCTGCCGTGGAAAATGTGATACCCACTCTTTGTGCAGTGTGAATTACAGTATAGCATTACCAGTCCATTCATTAGTGGTTGGCAACACATGAGGCAAGTCAAAATTAACAATAAAATGTAATATTCTGGGAAACAGGTGCTGCAGTTGATAACTAATTCTGTAGGATGAAAATGTATGCTGAACTGCGAAGAATTTAAATGTCATTAAACGATGGCATGAAAATGTCTGTGGAGTGGAAAGAAATCCGTCAGCAATAAGTCAGAAAACTAAATCAAGTGACCTTTTATGTGAGTTGGACCAGAAATATATTCATTCCAAATTTCAGGGTGCATGCAATAAAGCTAATCAAAAGCCTAAGAATAAGAAATAATACTTATATAATCAGAATGCCACAATAACAGCTGAATTTACACTGAAGCAAGACCTTGTATGAACTTGGTGAAAACTGACATAAAATAGTGTTTGATTTATGTGAGAAATAAACAAGCTATAAGCATTGGGGATTTCTGTGCATAAACAGCTTATGTTCTATACAGTCCTCATGTAGTCACGCTGTTTTCATCAGCCTGTGCCATGGAGCAGTGTCTGGATGCTAGTCCCAACCTGTTCCGTGATCCTGAGCGAGTTGTGTAACCTCATCTGCTTCTATTTCCCCATGGCTACAATACAAATAGTAAATCTTTCCCATCTCCCTTCTTACGCCTGGTCATACTGCAAGCTAAAGCAAGTTTTACCAAAATATTTTTTACCACTTCAGGAAGAGAGATAGCTGTAAATTCATCTAAATAAATTTGACCAGTGTCACTAGATCACTGAAAAACACCCAGTCTAAACATCAGTTTGGTTGAAAATTGTTCGCATTTTGCCAAAAGTGCATAGTCCCTCTTTGCTCTTTACGTTCTTATAAACCGTTATAAACCTTAGGGCAACTCATGCATTTCTTCTGCACTGAAGTCTACATGCAAAGTCATACCCCTGGCGTGTAAAATCATGTTTGTGCGGGCAGAAAAAGTTACTAAATACATATAACTTTTTTTTTTTTTTAAACAATTGATAGCATTGCAGTGTTACAAACCCTCAAAACAAACTAGTTCAATGAATTTAGATCTTCTTTGATATACCTTAGTCGGATGAAATAATTCATGACTAATTCCCATCAGCAGGATAGAGATATAAGAGATTTTGAATGAGCTTTGGTGTATTTATGAAATTACTTGATTAGTCCTTTCTAACACAGTTCTAAACACAGGAAGTGCATAGTGAGATAAGAAATTTTTAGACCATATTTTTGGATTAGTTTGCTTAGATTAATTAAAAGTTTTCTAGATCTCCAATAGAAAGCTGCAATATGTTTCTAGAAATGTGTTATTAGACTTTGAAAATAAATTGAGAAAAACATAAATTAATCTTGACTGAAGAAAAAGTATTTACATACCTTGCTGAAGTAAAATTAGTTTGATCATGGATCTTCTTTGAAAAGTAGAAGCCCATTCACTTTCTCCAGATGAAAAAGTATCTCCCTTTCTTTTCCATCTCTCAGACTAGTGGATCCCATTTAGTGGATGTTAAAAATCAAAATAATTCCTATTATAAAAGAAATAAAAAGCAAAAAAAAAGAAGTTTTCAAATATCATACTTGATAAAATCATTCGGAAAAAAAGTATATGCAAAGGGGAAGAGAGTACTCAAAGCAACTTCCCCATATTCTTTTTTCCCCAGAATGACCAGATTAATGATTTACAGGCTGAAATTTAGTTCTGCCCTTCCTAATAGTAAAATTATTACTAATAACTAAATAACTTTTCTGTACTCATCAAACAACAAAATTGTATGCTGCACTTATCCTATCACTTTATAAGATGAAGGAAACTGCACAAACGAGCACATACATCTAGATGAAGATGAAAGGTTGCTGTGGGAGAGATTAACTTCTCATTTCAAATGGCATTACTTTTAGAAATTAATATCCCGTTCTACAAAGGGAAATGTCTGCAGACATTATAAATAATACCAACAAAGAAGAACATAGAGCTACAAAAACTCTGTGCAGAACAAAACAGAAAGTTTCCCTCTGCAGAAATAGCAGTCACAGGAAGGATATTCTTTCTGTGGCTGTGCAGGCTGAAATGAACAAAATAAGACATAAGAGCAACAATATTAGCAACAACAGCTTCCACATGTACCCTCCTCATTTACTTTAGGCAGCAAAATGTTCTCCTGAAGAGACAGACAGATGTCAAGGCAGCTTGGCTGTCTCTGGCCCTCATGTTGATCAGCATCATGCCCTCAGGAGTTGTGATGCTGATGCATTACTACATCCTTTACTGTTTGCTACTAAACAAATTCCTACTCTTAAACATCCGCTGTGTAATATCCTACATTTTCTCCACTCTTTGAGTACTCTAGATCCAGGCCCAGTCTTAAAGCTCAGTGAGGTTGGGTGCAAGTTATTTCTGTGGGTGCCTCATCTTTGTGAAATCACGGTAACCCTCTTACAGAGCAGACAGCTGAAAGCAATGAGCAGAGATGAAGATCTGGCTTATGAAACGGCTGGTTTATGAATATCCTCTCCAAAAGTATTAAAAAAGATTGAGAGTAAAGTTGAGTGCTTTTTGCCAAAACAACAATCTCCTCAGGAAGAAAGACAAATAGGAAAAAGAAGAAAAATTAAATAAGTAATACAAATGTATGGAGTTGAAGTAAGAAGAGAGGGGGAAAGATTACCGATTTTATGATGTAGTTCCTCTGAAAAAATATTGGTCTGTGTCGAAGAGGGCTTATTAAAATCAACAGATTGCCTCGAGGTTCAGGATCAAAGGAATTCACCTAACAGGTAGACTGGCAGAGTTAGAAGAAAAAGCACAAAGTCCATCTTATGGTTGAATCATAAGCAGCAAAGGACTGCTAACAAATTGTCTTTACTAGCTCTGATTCTTAGCAAAACACGCCAGTACTTTTGTGCTGGAGAGAGTTAGTTACATTAAGAGGTGGTACCTAGGGCCTTGAATCTGAGTATTTAGTAGGAAAAAAAAAATAGGAGGATTTAAATGGATTAAGTGGGGCATGGGACTCAGGGAGAAGGAGTTGGAGATAACTTTAGCTATCTAGTACATGGTAAAGAGAAGAGATAATATACAGAGAGACCTGAAGCCTCCACAGATTAAATTATCTGGGTGTGAGGCAGGTGTGAATTACTGGGGGAGCGGCAAGGCCTAAAGGGATTATTTTTATTATTTCCTGTTGTGAGATAAGTTTCCATTCACATGTCACGGTTGCAGCTGTGTAACTGATTAGAGCTGCATCGGCCCATATAAGTATTATCTAAGGATTGAAGTATAATTCTCAACATGAGAAGGAACTCATGTTATTTCATTAGACACTCAATGAAGTGAAACAAGGGCAGCAGGAAGAGCAAACCTAACTGACTAACGACTAGGAAAGTCATTAGTGACCACAAAAAAGACAATCTTACTGCAATGGAAAGTATTGAAACTAGTCTGAAGAAAACCCAAGCTGCCGCCTGGGGAACAGACAGACATGCTGCAAATGTTGCTAGAAATCAATTCCATCAGCTGGATCCATATTCATACCATCAACAGTTTTTTCAAACTCATAGCTTTGAGTCTTGCTTTTAAGTGCTTTTGCAACTATATTCACATCTACCTGTATTTCTCAAGTGGTAAGAAACTGTTTGGTGGATGTGACTATTGGCCATATTTTGCTAGTTTTTAGAATACACTGATTTTCTTCCCATTTGAGCTACAAAATAAAAGACTGTTTCCTCAATACTACATCAAAACAAGCAGCTCAAAGCCAGGCTTACGTGGCTACTCCTTACTGCTAAACTGCCCTGTGTACAACCCTACTGACAGAAACCAAAACCAAATGTGAGGGGCGGACAAGTGTGGTGGTGACCACAGCAATTGTCCCAGCTTCACCTGTCACCCAGCAAGACTCTATGCTCTCACTTAGTAGCAACACCTCCTCATCCCCAGTAACTTCAACCTTATTTTCTTAAGCAAACCACTCCTAGCAATCCATCCTTATGGGCGGGTTAGATTCCTTAACACTTTGACCATGTATTCTTAAGGGAGGGTTACACCAACTCTATCATTCACTAACTTGCTATCTAGCTTAATTCTTTAGATGCTCTCTTGATTGGGAGATTTAATTATGCCATGGCAATAGATACAGATTAGATGAATTAATCAGATGCTCAGGAAGTAGGTGGTTGGTACGAGAAAGGCAGAATTTGCTTGCAGGGTAAATATAGGCAATTCTGAAATCACTATCAAAAGAAATGTTCACATCGGTATAATTAATAGATTAAATAGATTCATCATCACTATGCAGTTTAAGACAAAATGGGAATACATAATCAATCTTAGGGGAAGTCAAGGGGCAAACCCTCTGATTTTTGGTAAATACAGCATCACTGAGTGCCTAAAGTCTTCAGTATTATCTCAGTATGAATGTGCAATGATCAGATGGGCATTTCAACTCTAAGGAACATTATTAACTATATTAAAATTCCTCTATACCTTCAAGCCAATGCCTGTTTCTATATACAGCATCTGGTAGGGATAGTGAATATACATGGAATTAGGACAAAATAAGACATAAGAAAAATTTAAAAATACAGAATCAGATTTTCTTTAACTTTTCTGACTTTAACTGTTTAACTGATGCCACAGCATGGCAGGACCCTAATAGAAGATGAGTCCTTTCCTTGGGAAATCAGAATTCGGAATCGGCATGAGGCCACACCAGGGCCTTAGCTCTCATTTCTACAAGAGCAATTCAGCAGCAGATCTTGTGGATATGGAGTCAGAAGAGTATGTGCGTGTATGTGTATAATTATATTCGTGTTCTGATTCTATATCCAGATGATTCAAACACATGTTGCTGCTGTTCCTAGGCGCATAGAAAATTCAGACCACACCAGTTGCCATAAAAAAAAAAGCATAATGACTGTCATCACACTGGTCTGTAAGCAAGGCACATTGTCACCTTTGTGAAAATCTACTTCATTAACAATAACAGCAGTGTGACACTTTCATTTAATCCTAATGACTACATAATTATTAATTACAGTAGCTACAGAAGCAAAATCCCAGGGAAGCGGGAATCTCAGCCATATCATTATTCACAGTTGCCAAGTAATTTCAGATTACTTAACTCAGAAGAAGAAATTGGCCATTACTTTTGAGAAACAGTCATCATGAATATAGAAATTCTGCCACTATCATTGAAGATCCTTCTATGGCAAGCTTATAAGAGGAATTATAAAAAGCATTTCTTTATATTAAATTTCATTTATACTTCTTTGTTTTCACAATGTAGTTTATTTTAATTCACTCTAGATGTTTTCAATATATTGAACATATACCTGACATATACAAGGATAGCAACTTGTATTGAACATATACATGACATTGTTCAGCGCTAAACTAAACCCTTCTGAGTTTATAGATAAGGAAGATTCTTTACATGCCAGTGATACCTACAAAAACCATTCTATTTCTAAAAACATTTATGCTTAATCAAGTTAAAATAATCTTCTGCTATTTAAGGTCTTCTGAGACTTCAGATATTTCATTTAACTTCAGCAATGAAATAAAGTTCTTATATTACTGTTTTAAATGTTTCAAGTTATGTGAGCTGTGCTTTTTGCAATACAAATACTTACCACATTGGCAAGTTGAAAAAAAATTAATTGCCCACCAAGCACATAATACAGTTTTTTTTTAAATAGTTTCTTTTTTTTTTTTTTTTTTAATAGGGTACTTCCTGGATGGGGGAGCAGGGTCCCCGCTCTATTTGAAATTTGTCAGTATTTAAGTCTAGTATTGTTTTTTTTTCTTTTCTCTTCTTGTTACATTGAGCAGCAGTCACGTTTTGGAGAAGTTGAAGCAAAAGGGATAGTGGAACACAAAGCTTTTTTCTTTTTCCTCCTAGGGAAGTAATGAGCCAGATTAAAGTCAACACAAAGACAAAAGTCGATGAAAAATGGCTGAGCTACACTGATCTTATTCAGTGTGGCATTCTGGAAAATGCAGAAAGTACTGTAATGTCATTTTGTGACACAGTTTTACGTTAAAACTGGGATTTTACATCCTCTTTCGTGGAGTTCTGTTCTGAAGGGTGGCTGTTTTAACCTGAAGTAATCTTTGACTAACCTTCACCTATGTATTTTAGTTAGAACCATATTTTGGCAGGCCTCAATGCCTTAATCCTTACTTATGTTTAAGCACATGACTGAAGGTCTCAGAGCCCTTTTGGACTATCAGTATTTCTAAAGTTAAACATGCATATAAGGGTTTGAAGGTGACTGTGTCCTAAATAACTGGATGCACATAATGAATGACATCTAGGATTTGTGAGTATATATGAATAGCTGGGCTTCAGGGAGCCCTGGGCAGAGAGATTTAACATGATGTTTATCCACCGTTCAAAATGTTTATCTCCATACGAAAACCCAGGTTGTTCTGCGATAAGCTAGCCAAAGATACCTCAGATAACTGCTGTAGAATCCTTATAAATTTGACTCTTAAAGCTGAACCATTTTTCTCTTGGTAGTATATTCCTAGGTATATTCAAACATACCAAATATTAATACAGAAGCACTGTGAATCATTGTTTCATTTTAGAGCCCTTTAAAGCCTTGTTTTATATAAAATTTATTTTATCAAGGCCTGTAAACGATACAAATGGGAAAAGCTTTACAACTGCTTACTGATGAGAAAAAGATTATTAACTAACAAATTTTTCCTTAAGAATGGTTGCCCCTTAGCGTACCCACATCAGCGTTATGAAATTGTTTATGAACCAGCACTGAAACATCTACACTTCCTTGGCATCGTAATAGATGCCTGAAAGCACAGGTTTGTCCCTGCAGAAAATACTAAGCCTGTGCATTCTGGTAAAGTGAGAATTAGCAAGCTAATTTCAAGAACATGGGACTAGTAAGGCTGTGACTACTTAGCAATCTTGGCAGGCATTTTAATTGGTTGTGGAGAAGCCAGACACTGAGGACAATCAGAAAAGAATGTTTCTACAGTAGCAGAATCATCAGTAGGACCACAGGGATGCCTAGAAAGGAGAGGACCACCAATGGACTGAAGCTCTTCATACTCTGAAAATTGAGACGAGAAACATTAGGAAGCCTCAGTAGGCAAATGTCTGCACAAAAGGTCACGGAGGGATTTGGAAAACTTTGTCATAAAGGTGAAAAAACTGGGGTTAATAGTAAGAAAGCAGATCCTGGAATTGAAGTATTTAATTACAATACCAGTTACATACTGCATAAAGATTTCTGGGACTTCAAAGACAACATGGTGAGAAGGAGGACAGCATAGACTTTAATTAAGCACAAAGTATGGAGCTGGTCCCCTAAATCAATCATTAGTCTGGGAGGCCAGGAAGAGAGCAGAGCTGTGCAAACGTGTGAACAGACTTTTGGGCAAGAGCCCTGCAGACTTCTGAGAAGAAAATTCTTTGACAGATGCCAAGTGCAACTATTTCTCCTTATGTTGATCCCAAAGGTAACAAAAAATAAAAATGCCTTCATGATATCCAAGAAAAATCTCAAAAATATCTTTATGTCTGAAGCTTGGAGTGAGATACTAGAAAGAAAACTGAGATGCTAACAGGCTGATTTAGGTGGAACTCAGACACTCCTTTGGCAATTTAAGAGTTCTCTACCCATGCAAAGTCTAATTCACTTGATCTTGTTGCACACTTAGCTTCAATTAAAGCATTGATCATGCAGTTTCAGCTGGTGTAGCTACATTAACATGAGCAGGAACATACTGAACATTAGCTAAGGATCTTAGCCCACTTCCTTTAGTGATAAATGGATTAGAGGGCAGACTGCCAAAAATCAGAAAGTATTGTCATTATCTCTATGCAGGAATCATATTTGAACAGAGTTATGAGTATTAAACCATTGTTCAGTCTTTTCAGGTGACTTGACAAAAGCCTTTATATTTAAGCTATAAAAGAACAAGTTCTTGTTGATGACATTTAAAAATAGATAAATTTAAACAGCCAACATGGGAACATAGAATTGGTTTGTTATTTGCTACTCACTTTTATCACTGTTTCTATATTTCTGCTCATTCTTCCCATGAACTTTGCCCTAGTACAATACAACAAGATTTGGTAAAAACAGGATCCAATGCACTCAACAGTCCATGATTCAGGCTCCACAGATGGGATACAAAGAGACTGTAAACTGGAAAATAGAGTAAGGTAAGGCAAAACAGTTCTGCTGATAAGGAGACTGAACTCATCTCAGCAAAAGGATGATTCTTAGGAGACACAACCTAAATCCATCAGAGCTGTATGGCCTAGACTGCAGTAATGATAAAGACATTGATCGGTGTAGGTAACGAAGTGGTGCAAGAACACGTGGAAGATATTCCAGCACAACTGGAGTGTACTGACCTTTGTGCTTCTTGCTGTCTCTGCTCTGGAACAAAAGTCAACCACCCTCATATGGTGCTGGCCATAGTGCTTTATAAATACAGATTAAAAGATCCCTCGCCATGTGAGAACAGACCTTCAGTGTAGTTTTCATAGAAGACAGTTGTCTTCGCACTTGCAGGATGTACTGAGCTGTTTGCCATTTGCTGAATTGCCCAGAGAAGTCCCAAAGAATGACACAATTCCAGAGTTTTGCTTCTTGACAGAGAGGACTCCTCATCCTTCCTGAGGCCATGCTGCCTGCTCCTGGAGTCTACTCTATTCTCCACTAATGCTTTGTAATGACTTAAAGATTTTCAATACTGATAAAACTTTGCCTCTTTGCTTAATAGAGCAAATGACATATAGAAAGATAAAATTATAGATTTTGTGATAACTTCAAAGAAGGCCCTGCAGAACTACATGAGGCAAACTAAATTCAATTTACTTAAGTTAAATATTTATCAGGCTTCCCCCCCCCCCTCAGAAACAGACGCTGCCTCTTATTCTCAGTGCTGTGGTATTATACTATGAGCACCAACAGATTATAAGGCTTCCCTGCTTTAAGGGTTCTCTTATGTTTGTGAACAGGAGTGCTCAGGATTATTGAACTCCCCCATCCCAGTCTGGAGAAGTCAGAGATGTGTTGGCCTGTAGCTCTGCTGGCTCTGGACAAATAACCTACGGTCATAATATGAAGTATTTTTAAGTATGCTTGTTAGAAGCCTTCCAAATTTAGCTCTCAAATTGAACCTTCTTTCACACTGACATAGCCCTCTCCCATGCAAAAAGCCACATCCAGGAAAATAAAACATTCCTGTCTACAGGACTATAGGTGTAACCTCTATCTTTGTATCTTCACTGTTTACACATATTTAACCTCAGATTGCAGTATGGTAATAATTGCTTTAATTTTTCTGTGAACTTGCATGTCTGGTTGGCCACTGGGTTTTGAGTTTTGAGGTTAATTCTTGCTACATCTGTACTTCATCTCATTTTGATGCATATAAGTAATTGTTTGACTGGAAATAAATTTAGGGTTGGAAAACTCCAAGTTTTTGAAGAAAGCATTCTATAACCCATTTGATTGTAGGGGAAAAAAAATCAGGAAGTCAGTTAAGTGCTTTCAGGGCATGGTGAGATCTTCTTTTAAGTCTTGTGAGGTAGTACTAGTTACTGAAGCAAAAGGCTTTGAATCAAACATCTGGAAGCAAATCAGTCACAACATTACCGCCTTTGAAGCAAAATGCATAGTCAGAGGGGAAGTCAGGAGAGCAAAAAAAAATCTCAGAATGAGTTACTGTCTTGCAGCCATCAAAATTTATATATTTAATTTGTACCAGTGGTGCTGCCCTGCACAAACAGAGAGAGGAAACCACTGAGGAACCTGGCACAACTGGGCGCTACCAATAAGCACCGATACTTGTCACACGTCTCCCGCACAGCAGCTACAGTCAGAGCAATAGCGAGCACGGCCCGGACCATTTACACTGCAGGTACGTACGTGCTTCAGGGAAAGCAGACAGCAATACTTTAATCAAGTAGCTAATTACAAACATATTAAAGCAACAGAAAAGCATGGTTTCCTATGGCTTTGCTATGGAATAAAATGGAATAAAGCTCTTCTCCTCAGCTGGACATTCATAGTTCTCATCTGTAAACTGTCTTCAGGTCACACTCAAACCTTTCCTTCTGCATGGACACCAAAGTATTTTCATTTCTTTATCCTGCCATCTACCCAAAAGACCTGCAGGAACACAACTATTACTCTCATTGGATTTGAGCTAACGGATTCAGCAGTTACAAACTGAAGACAGGCAGACACGCACATGAACGTTACCCGATTGCATGAGGTAAATTTGCCTTAGAAAGCTTCATTAGGAAGGTATGGCTTTTTAAAAACATTTCCTCATTCCAACAGGAAACATTTTCCAGTTCCAGTGCAAATAATTTCAAAGGATCTTCCAGAGATACCTAGTATACAGCCAAGAATAGGGCAGATAGAAGCAGCATTTTAAATAACATTTTAAAAATGTATAATTTTCTCCATTTCAACAAAATTAAAATGTAAGATAATTTGCTCTGAAATCAATTTTTAACATGACTTATTGGCTTGTCAAGGCTTCTTTGATAAATATTCCTAGACTCTTACATTTGCTGGATTTGCAGATTGCACTTAAATCTTTTGATTACTTTTCCCCTGAAGAACTGAGGCCACTTGCTCTTATGTAGCACGTGAATTAGGTCTCTATTACAGTAACTAGATTTCTAAAGCCGTCATTAGACCTGTCAGCTTTTTGAAGTAGTTACCAAAATTTTATTTAAATTAGCATATCATCTAATAACATTACATGAAATATGATAACAAAATGAACTTGATAAATCATTTTAAATATGTTAGCTGTCATGAGATCAAGCTTTACTAATATAGTTATATTCAATGGCTTTTAAGGGGTAAAGGAAGGGTAAAAATCTTACTGCCAAGGAAAGCTCTTTCTTCATAAGGAAACACCATAGACATCTGAGTAGGGGCTCATAAAAATAACATTTTTTGCTCTGATCTTTTTATAACATGGACATTATACAGAATATTTTATATCATTTCATTACATTTAACTGAATCTTTTAAAAAAGATACCTTTCTTCCCATTTAATGTCTACAGTCTACATTACTAATTACCTAAATCTTACAAGTTTACTTGCAGGGACAGGTGATCTAATAGCATGGAGTAAATCTCATTTCCAGGATGAAAAGAATCCCTGGGGAATAAAGTAAAATTCCATTCCTTCTTTCCATTTGTCCTATCCTGTTTCCACAATAATACAAAGTTTCACTTTTCAAATGCATGCCTGAAATTACCCTTGTGCGTATAAAATGAATTAAGATGACATGCCCATATGTGCTTCAGAAATTATGCATTTCCAGTATTTTAGGTCTTTTTGTGTGTGTGTGTGTGTGTATATACCTATATATATATATATAAAATTCTAGGGAATACTGAAAGACCTCTGGAAAGTTAATCTAGAAAAGTATGTTGAGAATAATAAAAAATACATCCAATCAAAGAACGGATTTGTTTCTCTATAAATGGAAACAAGTCTTGAACATGACCAAGACACTTAAAGCTAGATCATCCTTGCAATGAGCTGCTTTATATTCTGCAGGTGATTTAGCTGGAATAAATATTATTTGCTTATAGGCCTTGAAGAGCAAACTTCTAGGCCTTATCCTTATGAGTACATTTATGCTAAGGGAAGATGAGGAGTTGCAACAGGCTACAAATTAATCAGCTTGGCTTTTTCAGTACCAGCAGAAATAGGAAATAAATATTTCAGATTTTCAGAAGCATTATATACTTGTGAATGGCTTCCAGCTTCACAGATGGGTCTGTATGGGTCACATGAAAAGAACCAAATTAAGTATGCCTATTACAACATACTTGTCATTGGTTAGTCAATATGTCAAACAGAATATTGCTCAGGTTTCTAAACTGCAATTTTAAAAAGGAAGCATTTATATTATGAACTGGAAATTTGCCACAGGTAATATATTAAGAGCCATGAACTGTTTCAAGCAGCATTGTGGCAATTTGCAGGGGCATATTAAAAGCAGTGGAGATACTTTATTAGAATAGCTGTTAAAAGGGATGCTACAAAGCTGAAATTAAAATATTTCTGAAATTTTCAAATAATCACTAGAAGGGCTAACTCATTTGAAAGCATTTATACACGATGTAAATATGATGCAGTTATGTTAATGATATTTTAAAATGAGAAGTGGATTTTTCATGTTTTCTCAAATTGTACATAGCGTTTGGCAGTCTTCAAAGATAACAGCGAGTCCAAAGTGACACTGATAAGAGTTCTTTTGCCTATCAGATACCCATCTACTTGCTTTGGAGCTTCTACAAATACCATTAGGCACTTGTTTACACTTCAGGTTCCTACAACTGCTGTAACTGTAGTCCTTCATTTTCAGAAGAGTACCAAGCTGAAATGGTTAGGCTTATTTTAGGTGAACATTTGCCCTTTAAAAAAAAGGCTACTGTACTTCCCAAACAGGAAGCACATCAAGCTATGAAATGAGCACCTTTTGCCCCAAAACCTTGCTGAGATACCTCAAAGAATCCTGATGAATATTCACATGGCTTCTTCAGATGTCACATCTGCTGGCTTGATGGCGGTTGGTTTTCTGCCACATGAAATCACTTCTCATCCGTTGGCCAGCGGAATTTACCCTGTGAAATCAGAAAATTGGGAGACATGACTTCAGTTCCACCTCAGAGGACAGCAAGGAGCACAATGTGCTCTCTCGCTAGCCTGGCTTGTGCCACGGATTACTGTGGCTAGGGTACAGCCACAGTACGAGGGTACAGAAGTACCAGCTCTGTGCTAGCAGTAGCAAAAGCTCTACATTCTACCTCTACTTGTCCAAGATTTTGGAAAGGACAAGGCCTGGGCTTGGCACAGTTTGTAAGCCTAGAAGAAAATCATGCATTCCATGGCAGCGACCAAGAAAGCGCCCCGGGGAGGGTTAGGCGCAACACTCCGAGGCCGGGCTCCCTCAGGTGGCTCCGGCCGGCGGGTCCTCCCGCCGCAGCCGGTTGTTTCCTCCAGCGTGGGCGGCTTCGCAGCCGCTTCCCCTGCTCGCTGGCCGCTTGCTGCTCCAGACGGGCGGCCGGGGCGGTGAGCTAAGCAAGGCTGCGGTGGAGGGGAGCTGGTGGCAGGCAGAGCTCACTTGCGACGAGCCGCTACGACAGCCCTCCCAGCCACAGGTCTTTCAGCTCCCTGTTTCATCCCTTTGATTTGGTTGCCTCAAATTCAAGTGAAGAGCAGCTTTCCACATGCTGACGTGCGGCACAGGGAGGGGAAGCACTGGTGGCAAAGACAAAGTACAATCACACATTTCAAAACAGGTGAGGAACGAAGCAACAGGGACATCGCCTCCCACGCCGCCCAGGCTTTCATCAGAAGTCCAGCCAGCTCCAAGGCGCTGATCTGAGGCTGCAGCTTCCTTGGAAGATCAGCCAAAGCGTTGGGAATTCACTTACAGAAGAATTTCTATTTCAAACCTCAGCACTCTGTTCCACACACCTTTTACTTTTTTGGCACTCTGCTAAATAAGCTGCTTTTGTTGTGCAGCTCTAGGAAGCATTTTCCCCTGAGGAATGCAGCAAGAACTTCAGATGTTATCTAACAGTTTGACTGAGCCTTGAAGTACTACAACATACCACAAGTATGAGCATATAAGACATATAAGTGCACAGAACTGATATCCATGCCTGGGCTACCCAGTAAATGAGAAGAGGTCCAAACCATAGTGGAAGTGCTGCGTCAGGAATGCGCTGGCTGCTCTTCCACTTGCTACAAAATTGTCGCCAGGGCTGGTTGATCCGTGGGATCGTTATGTGCAACAACACTGCTTCTCGTGGATCTTTCCCCCTTTTTTTAAAAATAAATAAATAAATAAAAAAACTACAAAGTTTTAAATGGGTGCTTTCAGGCAAAAGCTTTCAAGTGCAGCATCTCAAAAATTGCAGACTATGCAGAAACAAAATTGCTGAAGTTGAAAATACATAGCATAGCTATCAAGAATGCTAAGCTCTTTTGGTCACCTATATAAACATCCATGCCCCACTTATTCATATACAACACCAGGTCAACTCCACTGCGTTGCAAAGCTACAATATATTTTGCTTATGTTCTAAATCTTCCCATTTCCTTCACAGAAAGGATTTCTGATCCAATCCCATTGATAATGTTAGGAAAATTATCAACATTTCCATGAAGAGAAAACAATATAGGAATATGCTTTCATCTTTGTTCTAATAGACCATCTGTGTTCACAACCCAGATGTTTTAGCTCTCAAACTTTTCAGGTAATTTACCTGAGCAGAAGAGGACATTTGTTCCTGTGACTCTTAGTTCTTCTCTATGATACCTACCTGCTATGTAAGATTTTAAAAAGCATTTAGTATGATTCTCCACCTCATGACATCTAGGCATTATTACTTCTTAAAGCAATTTATTGTGTTAGGATGATTTTTTTCTACTTCAGCAACTGCAAGTCAAAGGAAAACAAAAAAAAGCACATCAAGAATGAAAAGAGATCTTAAAGCTACATATCCGACATTTTCTAGACAAAAGATTGGAAGATCTCCAGCGGAATCTTAATTTAATTCAAGTGCTGGAGACTGCACAGCTTTGGGTGCTTTTTCTCAGTTTTATACTAAGTACAGTCATCAGCCTGACCTTGGAATAAACATCTAAAGAGATGATTTTCCCCATTTAAAACACAAATAAGATTTTGTTAGATGTGATTATTTTTCTCCTTAGTCATTTAAAAATCATTAACAGAGCCATAACTTTTCCTTTGAAGCTTTGGAATGAGCAAAGCGATGGTATCAACAATAACTTGATCTTGTACTTGTCAACATTTTTCTTTCTGGGGCTTGAATCTGCCTTCAGCACATAAGAGATCCAGAAAGCCACTCATATGAGCTGCAGAATTCTGATACTACCAGAAAGCTGCTCCTCATGCTGGTAAACACAGTCTCCTCAAAAGACAAAGAGCACATGGCTAGACATAGCAGTCAGAAGTAGTCAGAAAAAAAAAAAATGCATTATAGGGTTTTATCAGCTTTAGCACCAGGAAAAACACTTTGCTGGTACTTGACTAATGTCTTTTTTTTTTTTTTTTTTGAAAAAAAAAAAAAAAAAAAGGAGATGTTCTATTTAGAAAGTCAGACATTAGCTCCTCAAAAAAGCCTCAAAAATAAGCAGCAGTGGTACTCTTCAAGCTGTCAGCTGTCATTGTCTATAGAATAAACACAAGAAACCCATATCAAAAATATTCCAAAACACTAATTTACACTTTCTCAGCAGGTATGAACCCTCCTCATCTAATTAGCTTCTCATTTTATTATAATCTCCAGCCACACTTCCTGAAACCCTTACCCTGAGGCCTTACAAGCCAACAACATGTGAACAGAAATAAAGTTACAGAAACATTTGATGCTTCAGAGCCCGTCACTGGGGATGTCCCTGCAGAGAGCGTTGGGATCACGTTAGGTGCGAGCCTGCCACTTGTGCAGCAGCGATGGGGAATTTCTAGCTCTACAAAGGAAAAGGAAGGAGCCAAGAAGAGCGCAAACCTCTTGGGAAGAGGGAAGCAAGCAGGCACTGAAGGCCACCGCAGGGCAGGGAGCTCACCAGGACGGTGCCACCAGCCAGCCAAGGCAAGGCAAGGAGCGACTCAGGTAGGTCCAGGAGCAGCAACTCAGGCTGAGCACCTGCAGCACAGCTCAAACCAGGGCCAGGGCCCCAAGGCTGGGCTGAAATAGGCTCAGAGGTGGGGGAGAGGGAGCATCCCAGGTGGGGCTGATCAGGCAATTATGGCCCATTAATGCCCTCAAGGCAGCAGTGCTCTATACCAAAGCCCTATGGGGTTGGTCTTTTAATTATACAATTTTATAAACTTGATGGGGTTATTTTATTTTATTTTATTTTATTTTAACTGTCTTCGGTGATACTCTGCTCTTTGCCGTGTTCAGTGTTTCTGCTCTAGACCACCCTGGAAGCAAACACAAGAAAGAGACTCTATTCCCATTGACTTGCTTCTGGAAACTAAACGTGAAAAAAGAAAAAGAAAAAAAAAAGACATGGGAAAAGAGATAGCTCTGAAAGTCTGAAGAGAATAAATCCTAAACCATTTACGTAGCAATAACTGCTTGTCCCAGCCCTTATTCCTCAAAACATGTATTGTCTCACGGAGCCTCTTAAGAAAATTTCATAATTTCAAAGAGAGAACAATTTGTCTTTTTCAATATTTTTTGGATTTTTCTGACCATTCCCTTTCAAAGAGAAAGAGTGGTTTGTCCCACATGTAGCAAGGTTGCTATAAAGCCTTAAGAGGTAAAAGGCAGTTCAAAACTTATTTAGTATTATTGATTTATTTATTATTATTTTTCAGGAAAATAGCTTTGTGCTTCCATGTATTTGGATGAATTCTTTGCTACTGGCAAAATATATAAGGAACTTCCCTTCTAAACTTCTCAAGTGCTGAGGTGTCTGTCTTAACATGTTGATGATGGAGGTGTACAGATAAAATTTCAGAGGAATAAATGATGGACATATTTGCACAAACTGTACAGTTGAAAATTTCCTTAAACCAGATACTTACTGTCTCTGAAATATTTATTTAGTTTCTTTTTTTGGTAGTGGTTGTTTCTCTTGTAATGTTAACTGAGACTTGCTGTTTCTTCTGATTTTAATTACTCTTGACATATTTTGTTTAAAATTCCACATTGCTGTTGTAAGACAGTTTTATTGTAGACACTGCTTAGTGATTTTTTCCCTGGTGAAAACATCACAGTTAGGGGTCTATTAAGGTCAAATGTTCCCTGCTGCAATTCTGGAAGTTCAGGATCTTCCCATCACGTCTACTAGTATTTTGTTTTCAGAAAGATCTCCCCCCAAAAAAGATCTTAAAAGTTAACTCATGATATGTAGTCAAACAAATCTTCAGAGGTATTTTAATGAGGAAAATTGGCAGTCTCATTTTAATTTTCTTGTTAGCAGAATCCATGCAATTGCAATTTTTTTTAGCTTACTTTATTTCTATATTCTAGTCTCCTCTTCAGTTTCAGAGGATGATGGAGTAAAATAACATGCAGCTGGAAAAATAAGATCCGAGTTATTGAACCAAGTATCATTTTACAAATAATCCTGTCATATATCTTCCATCCACTTTCACATGGGTGAGGTGTATTTATGTGCAGATGCGGGAGTGCACAGGGGAGAGTTTTGTGTCGGCTGTGCAATATTAAGCCTTTCAAGTTGTTCAGTATTTCCAAAAGTCTTAAGGGGACCTGGGACCGTTCAGTTCATCTCAAGATCCTCAGAGGATACTCAGTGGTATTTATAATATGGACAGAATTTTTGTTTTTTTTTCTGTAATAGTCTATTTTGTTCGTTCAGACTCACAACTGTACTTCTTATTGATGATAATGATCTCGAATGACCAATAGAGAAGACTGAAGTTGGCTAACTACTGTAAGAAGCAGTAGAAAAGATCAGCGTATTCATGCCATACACAGGTTGTAGGGGATTTTTAATAAATACGGTCTTTTTTCCATATTACTTACCTAATTTGTGCAATATGTTTCATTTGGTTGTGTCTGATTTACTATATTTTGTTTGACTTGGCATTCACTTTGTCCCTACACTTTAATGAAGAGACTGAATATCATATCACTAGAATCCTATGTGCATAAACATTTTTTTCCATAAACTTTCTTCTAGACAAAGTATCAGTTATGTGGATATAGTTATCGTTTTCATTAAAGTGATTTTTATTACTAATAAATAGTAAATAAATTGTGAAAGTAAAATCTGTATGTTTGACCAACTAATCCTGAACAATTCTTGTCATGTTTTTAAGCTCCACTAAAGAAATGTTACATGGCCCTCCTACACAAGATACTTTACCAGTCTTGTATTTGACCAGATAAATTCATCTGTTCTTATTCTGGTCAAAAAATCAGTCCATGATTTTGCTTCTCTTCAGTTTTGGGAAGCAGAAAAAGTAATATTGCCTAAGCAGCAAGAAAGTTACACTTTGTTCTACATATTGTGTCTTCTCTAAAGATAGTGCACATCTATGCACAACGTAAAATCCCGCCAACGTGACTGCTCCTGAGCTCTCAGCTCCCTGTCGTTTCCTGAGGAGTTTACAGATTAGAAGGGAAAATTCTCCTTTTAATCCACTCTATCTTCCTTCATGAGATGCATTATAAAATAGTTTAGAGATGTAAACAGATTTCCTTCTATCATTACTTTAAGCTTATTTAGCTCATTGAGAGTTTTTCCAAGGACTTGAAAGGGTTTGGGATCAGACTATGTTAGAGAAACTTCCCATTGGTTCAGGTTTATTTTTTCCATTTTTATTTTGTATATCATGTGGTTTAATCCTCTGGTTTACACTATGAAAAAAATAGGATGTAGAGCATATGTTTGCATCTAACATGTAAACTACCTCTGTAATGTACAGTTTGTTTACTTCGAAACTGTGCAGGATAGAAGAGGGTTTCTTTTGGAGAACTATAGCAAAAATGCCTTTTTTGATTTTACTAGTGATCTAAAAAAATAAGTATATGCAGTTTACAGTGTATGATAAGCTACCATACTTTATAAAAATAGACTTCATCATGATTTCATTTATTAAACAAAAGCTTTTCAGAATTGAATATATTTTTCACTCTGTATTAATATTAAGCATAGGACCACTCATAAAGAGCCAAACGCAGGATAAAAACATCCACATTTCAAGTTCACTTATTTTATAAAAGAAAAAAAAAAATCCAACTTTATGGTCCTTATTCCGTAGCAAAAAGTGCAGTACCTGGCTCGAGGAGTCAAGGATATAAGGTCCTTGCTTATCACTGTAAATGACCATTGAAAAGTGTATGTGTTAACTACTTAAACACCAACGCATGCTATCTTAGTGTTTTGGGGGCTTAATTTTAAAAACTATGCATGTACATTTGTCAAAGAATAAAGAAAAACAACTGAATACATTACTTGTAGTTTTCATTTTGATCCTTACTTTAATTTGTTCCATTCACGTGAACCGAAGTGAGGCTGCAACGCTGCGGTACTTCGGCAAGCAGCTTTACAAGTGCCCAGCTGGCCACACGGATGGAGATCGTTTTACGTTTATACACTGTCTGCCTTCCGAGAGGATCCCAGACCTGTTTCGCAAAGTAACTGCAGACAGAAAAAGTGAACTGCAGCTGCCCTGGGATAAAATTTGGTAGACACGCAGACAAAAAGGCACAGTCTAGTGCACGGCTGAGAAGGGTAATAACAATTAACGCCATTTAGAAAACGCTGAGTCCTTTAAAATGTTCCCGTAATGCTCTAACAGTGGTCAAAAGAGAGCAAGACTATTTGCCCATTCGCATCTCAGGTTATTAAGTAAGATTCTTAACTAATCTTAAAAGCAGATGTAAAAATTCACAAGGGGACTTGTGAATGGTAGCACTGAGCATTTTTTTTTATATACATTTTACACTGAATTATCCTAGAGAGAAATGAAAATGCCCTACTATATATTTCTAGGTAGATAGACAGGTAGATAGACAGGTGGATCCTCTCATATATACCTTGTTCTAGCAGTTTGTCGCTAAGAGTGAGATCCTTTCCCCAGTAACTTCATCCATTTAAAGTTACGTAGCTGAGCCAAGACAGTCATTTAGCATCTGTCAAAGCTCTTTGAGCTTTGTAAGAGAGAGAAATGTCCAGGAGAGATGCCTTTCACTTAGCTTAGATAATCTTTGGGTGGAAAAAAAGTCCTTGTGGTTCTTTTCTACATGCCCTTCTATTAACTCTAAGGAGGAATCCGGAAAATGAGACATTTTTCAGACCCCCTAAATGAGTTGAGGTGAATCCCCTCTCCAGGGACTGGAGGAATGTGAGCTATTTCTCTGCACTTTCTTTTTACAAGTTGTTTTTTATTTTTTCTCCCTTTCAGTATGTATTTCAAAGCAATTTCCTGGCTGCATGATATCTTTGTGGAATGTGATCTTCAGCACGTATGTTACAATTTCAGCAGTTTCCCTCAACGTTCAGAAAAGTCTGGCATTTCTCAGCTAGATCTGAAGCTAGGTCTAAATAATGATATTCCATACAAAAATCTATTTTCTTCTGGCTCATTTGTCTGCTCACATTTAGGTAAGCCAGCTTTATTTCCAGCTGAGGTTATGCAAAAGAAATTGTGATGACAAATGCAATTTAGAAACAAGGTTTTCACACTGGAGGCATTATCCATTAGAAGTCCACTTTGAAACTCATTTTTCCTAAGTTTCCTCGTCTGGTTTGAATGATTAAAAAACCTCAGTGTGACTTACAGTTCTTCATACAAAAAGTCTGCAGGAAATTCAGCCAGCCCTGATGGTAAACAGACTCAACATTTAAAAATTGAAGTTGCCCATCATGCTATGCACCTAATGACTTTGAATAAATATAGTAACACTTTCTTTGGAAAGATAAAATGTATCCTTGGATATTTATTGGTCAATATTGGAACCATATTTTTTTTCCATAAGCAGAAAGGCTGAATTTGTCAGATACTTATCATGAGCAGTGTGATCAGCTTTGAAAACCTGCAGCTGTGTATAGATGTTGCTATGTATAGACTAATGCCTGACTGCCAAACTGGGCAGTGCCTCCAAACAGAGCACTATACATATTAACACTAGCCAACATGTTTCTACTGCCTTGGAAAACTCTCCAAAACAAGGCAGTTACTAAAACTTACCTAAAGAAAAATCAACTCTTTCACCAACAAGTCGATTATACTACAAGCAGTTGCGTTAACCAGGAAAGATGACCCGTGGTTACAAAAGAGAGATTCGTATTAAAGTGTTGTGGACTGCAGCCTTGAGGCATTTTCATTTGTTTGTGTAAGTACAATACTCAGATATATGGGTTATAGGTAAGCATACAAAATTTTCAGTGACAAGATCAGAAGACAAGTTGCTAACATTAACTCCTGGAAATAATAATTGCATCTAATTATCAGTAAATGATCATACAAGGCCAAACTAATGTGCAAGTAAACAAAAGTCACCAAGGTAGCCTTAGTGACACCTTTAGGGCTTCTCCACTGATAATATCAAGTCAGAAAAGACAGAATTTTGTTATGGCTCTCTATGCCAAGAAATAATGGGCTAAAATTGGAACAAGAATAAATCACAGTAAGCATTAAAAAAAGATTTCCAGTAGTGAAGACTCTGGAGAACCAGTCTTGGATTGAAGTATTGATCTTCTTTCACTCCTAAGATGGGTGTGGTACAGAAGTTGCACGGTTTGGCTGCTCATCACATTTAGGTTGAGATCTGAATCCAGACTTCCACAGTAACCTAAAGATGTTCAGGCACTGTGGTTAGACCTAGTGTCATCTCTGGTTAAAACAGGATTCTCCATGCTAAAAAATGAATTTAAGCAGCTCTGACTAAGCTGACTCTTTAGTAAATTTAATTACTGTTTAAAAAAAAAAAAAAAGTGTGAATTAAATCAGTTAAAATTAGTTTGAATTAGTTTGCACTTGAGATTTTGCATTCTACTTATGGTAATGAACAGAGCAAGGGTGCATACTGCTTGGATTGTACTCATGAAATATGAGTCCCCATCTGGAAAGTTTAGAATTTGGCAAAATCTGTGTGGTTGAAGGCACCTTTGAGTTCTGTTCAGAGCACTAAGGCAAGGAAATGCTGAGCAATTCCTGACATTAACTGGTAAGCTGAAGCTGCAAAAAGATCTAAATCTCAAAAACACCATTAAGCAAGACCACTTGTAAAAGTATCGCTTGCAGTGGAAAAGGGCTCAGGGCTCAAAGTCCTTAACTTCTGTTTTTTTATTTTATTATTATTAATTTCTTGCATAGAAAAACCCCACACAATACATGTATATGATTAAAGAGTTAGAACTAATTAGTAAGTGCCCAGCTTTCTATGCAGGCAATGTATTCACGTATGTGTCACAAGGAGGCCAATAATCCAGCCAGTTAGTTTCAATCCTCCTAGAACTCTCTCCTTTTTAGAAAGCAAGGAGAGGGGTATTTTTTTTTTTAATTAATGAACCCTGGAGGCTACAGCAGAAGTAACAACTGCCATAGGCAGTTGCCTTTCCCGCTGCCAGCCCATGCCCTTCTGCAAGGGTACCGATGACTTATTTTAAGTAAAATGAGCAAAATGTGAGACTGCTTCTGAAGCAGCAAACACGAGCCAGTGGCATAGGTTTCCCATAATAGCTGTGATGGGAGTGTATCAGCGCCGTTGTTAAGCGCCAGCAGTCAGCCAGGCAGCCGCAATTACCAGCCGAGCTCCATGACCCCGTGGCACGTTGCCTAATGATATTTTTGATAACGAGCCGTAGATACAATTAGAAGTGTAAGTGCAATATAAAGAGATAGCAGGCTTGCTTCACACCCTCTCAGGGACCGGAGCGTGTCAGATTCAGGATGCTGTCACGTCGCGTGCCGAGCGGCTGACTTGAAAGGCAGGGCATCGTAGCTACGTGGGACTGTTCGTCCGGCTCTGGGAAATTGTGCTCAATCCCCAGGCTCTCGCAAGCATCATCTTCTATTTTATACGGGAAATGCAAGCAATAATTGTTGGGATTTTTTTGCCCATTTAGGAAATTATGCCCTTTTTTCTCGTCGGATACATTTGTTTGCACCGGTCTGTTAGAGGAAAAAACGGTGAGCTACAAAGAACCTGATGAATTTTTAAAACAATCAAAAATACTTTTACTCATTCAGACATTATAAA
>JAYECN010161888.1:11704-26650 GCA_035222435.1 Microcambeva ribeirae | reverse complement strand
GTTATTCCTCCCCAGGTGCAGGACCCTGCACTTGTCCTTGTTGAACCTCATGAGGTTCCTCTCTGCCCAACTCTCCAGCCTGTCTCAGTCCCTCTGAAATCTTTTTCAGAAACATTTCAGAAATATCTCATTCCTAATCTGCAAGTAGGAGATAGTCAACCAATTTTGGAAAATAAATTCAATATGAAACTGGGCATTTCCTGGTCCCATCTTAGTACCAGAGAATGGCCTCAGGCACATTGAGTTTGCCAGTACAGACAGTGTGTGTTGGAGAAAGGCCCTGTCGGGAGGCTTTCCTTATGGTGGCTTCAGTGTTGAAATGGATCTTCCAGATGGCACATGTGGTATTACTTCCACAGGGATTTTACCAGATATTATGAAAAAAGGTTATTATTGAACAACTATATCTAGAAAACTTCTAATATGGATCTGACAAAGCTTGGCAGGTAATTTGTTTAGCATGAGAAACAGACAGGCTCTAGATAATATTCCATTGTTTCTCCTTTGAACACAAGATGTTTGGAAATTACTAAATGTTTAAGTCATGTCATGACCTGGAATTCAGGCGTTTTGAAAGGAGGATAGTTTATTTTCATCTAAGTTTTGAATTTTTTTCTTCTCTCTATATTTGTATATATATAATTCTATATATGTGGCATTTTTTCATCTCTTATTCTTTGTCCATAGACATCAGGGAAAATCCTAAGCAAAAAAGATTGCTCATTGACTTCTAATATTTCAATTTAACTGAAAAAAAGCATGCACCCTCTCACTAAAAAAGCAATAAATCAGGAAACTGATTTATAAAATCAGAATTTACTTTTTTGTGAGAGGATGCATCTGTTTTTTTCATCTCAAAAGATTTCTATATGATTATTTTTCTCAGCTTTTTGCTGATTGGATTACTTGTGTACATACTCAATTTAAAGATCTCTTTACATTTTAGTTGACCTAAGTTGCACCTGGATTTGTCAACTGTTACAAAAGAGAGCTACATAAGCTAGAGGTCTGGCACAAATTTTGATGAAGCTTTCTGCAGAGGGCCTGGATGGAGCCTTGGCTGATGGCAGAAAATACTGCGCAATGTTCATCCTCTTAATACCATTATTCACATCCAGCCAGGAACATATATATTATATTGCAGATAGGAAGAATATTACATTTAAGATGTTTTAAAACAGACAAATCAAGAGGAGGGTAAGGGTCAGTAAGGAGACATTTAAATTTGTTCCTTAAATAAGTAAGCAAGGACTTAACAAGTCATTCTCATTAAAATAATAAATAAATAATTAAATAGAAAGAACATCTTGTGACTATTGCAAGATAGAGCTATATAGCTAAAGGAAAGTGTTATTTTTTTTTTTCTACTTCATCAGTTGGTGATATATCAGTTTGTGCAGGAAATGGTATCCTATTGCATTTTTGTTTAGCTCTTTCAGTTGCTGCTTTAGGCACTTGTTATAGATTTGGTAATTTTTAGATTTTTTGTTGGAATGATAAATTAACGAATTATAAAACCAGAGAAAGCTATTCGCTGCAGTATAGTTACACAATTCCTAAGGGAAAATAAATAATAGAAAAACATTTTAGTAGTAAGCTTTTGAGAAATCCATTGACAAAACCTACTCCATTTCTCACACACCCTTAGAATATTAACAAAAACTCAACAGTATGCAGCGGTTCATTGAATGTAGTGACGAAAGGATTTCAGAAGATGTCCATGTTCTTAATTAGCAGCACTAATCAGCCTCATTATTTTGACTAAATTATGGATCGAAAAATTGGAAATGTGTGTAAATTTGTTCCTAGTTTTAAGGACTGAGATATATCCTCGCTAGTAATCATCTACATCTTATTTAAGCAGCCTTGAGAGATTGATTCTGAAACAAATCATGACTTAGCCCTGCCGTTAACATGGTTAGTACCTCACAGAACCAACATTTTGACTCAGCGAATATTCACCTATTTCTCATTTATTAAGCATATGAAAGAATCTAATGTTGCTATTTTAAAACAGTTGTCTTTTAGCAGTGTTTCCACACCTTCTGAAGATAGAAAGAGGTGTGAAAAATCTTTCCATTCAACAAAATACCAATTTTCACTCCTCTGCACAAACTGAATGACTTCACAGGGTGAAGAATGGGAGGACTGAAAGAAGAATCAGCATTTGGATATCAGACAAGTATTTTCTTGGAAATATTTGCATCTATTATTACTTTAGAGATGTGTACCCACGCTCATGATTAAAAAAAAAAAAACAAAAAACACAAAACTCTAAATTTACAAGAATAATTACATGTGTGTGCTTCTGAGGCCCATGAGCTATAGACCTATTATGTAATAAATCCCACACAAAGGGAAAAAGGCCACTGACTCTTGAAAAGCTGTGGTCTTCTTTTCATTGCATTGAACATTTAAAGTCAGTTTTGAAGTCACAGACAACAAGGCTGAAGTGTTTTTTTTTAAAGTGCCTACAAATGTTTATTCATGGATGCCATGTACTTTCCACAGCTATGCAGGGAAAACAGCTTTTCCATATGCAAATAGCACTGAAGTCTGCAGCCGTATGTGAAATTACCTGATTGGCATTTCAAATCACTGTCTCATGCAGTTATGAGAACTGTTCACTTGCCTTTTTTTCTAAGACCCAGCCTTAAGGCATATTATTCTGAAAATAAGAGTATATCCTAACATCCTTTATCAGACTTTGCTTTCTTCCAAGAGTTTTTAGCAATATTGTATATGCCACCTGACTGAGATTGTCTCTGTAGAGAGGCAATTGTGTTACAATCGTGAGGCATGTATTTATTTTGATGTAGGAGCTCTTTACAACGAAAGACATTAAACATAAATGACAATATAGCCCAGTCTGACTTGTTATAAATTATTCTTTTCTTCTTGAGTACCTGGATTGCACCATATGAAGAACTTTTCTTCTTCCTGAAGAAGTATCTGCCATTTCCTAGCCTTATCAGTGCAGGTTCTTATAATAAGGTGTCTATAATCTGTTCATTGCTCAACAGAATGCAGAAGTATCTTGCCAGTTCTTGACTTTGTCCTGTCCTTCCGATACATAGGAATGAGAGAATATTGACATCCAGGATGGGACTCAGCTCAGAGTCACACATACTCTGTGAAGAGCAAGAGCTCCAATAAAGTGGCCTCATATGAGTCCCTAGTGATATGATACAGTGCAGATAGATCTGGCACGGAACCAGTTCCCTTCTGGGGAACCAGCTGAACTCCAGGCAGAATATCCAAGAGCATCTTAGATGCCTATATGCAGGTTCATTGTCAATAGAATCTGTGTAGCCTGTGAAGTACCTTACCTGACCATGGACAGCGCGTAATTCCTAGAGTGAACAGAACCATTTTCCTGCATTCCAAGTGTGTCTTGACCAGATTTTCAGGGACTGTGGTAGTAACTGAAGCACGTTCAGCGCTTTGCAGATAAGAAGAAGTAGTCTTCTTTCTCTGACAGCTGAAAGCCACCCCCTGATGTTTCTGGAAAAAAAATAGTTTCCAATATTAAGTTGTCAAACAGGAAATGTAGACAAACAAATACTATTAATGACCATTCACACAGGTGTAATCCTCTTAGCTGAATTCTAAACATCTATCTTCACTTGTAAAATACCTTATTTCAGCAATCAAGTACAAAGGATGAAATAACTATTAATTTTCTGGATTCTTTTTATATTTCCATTTTCAGTCTTTCATAGAAATAAAGAATGACTTTTTTTTTCTTAGTGCTGCTATTTTATACTTGGCTTCTGAGCATCTAATAGTGCTAGATACCAAATAGTATCCATGGCCCAAGTTCTTCATGGCCACCATTTTCCTAAGAGTCATTGAAAGTCAATTAGAAACTGTACTTAATCTACTCCTAAAAACATTGCCATGGAAATATCTCTTTGGCCAAATAGTTCAATGAAACATTGCTGTTGCTATTGTTAATAACTTTATGTAAAATACTTTTGCTCACAGTTGTCAAAGCGCTATAAGAAGATAATCAAGTTTTATGACGGAAGGAGTTACATATACATATATGTATATATAAATATAAATATATATATATATATATTCATTGACTTTCCTCTCTTTTTATTCAGTTTGACAATAAAGAAGCCTTCAAAGTCTTGGAGCTTCTATGTTTTTTCAGCTCATTGTCTCTCACATACACTTCTCTGTTTTCATTAATTATAAGAACTTCAATGATTACATCTGTGAGTACAGGAAGACTACATCTGTTATCTTGGAGGTCTTGCTCTGACGGCGTGATCCTCAAACATTAAACCACAGTCCTTTGTAAGAACTTTTGTATATGCATAAAAAATTTGGCAGCAGGGATACCTCCTGAAATTTTCATTCATATTACGATGTATAAGAAATATTTCTCAGAGTTTGTGAAAGGGCATTTTGTTTTTTTTAAGAGTAGTTCTTAGCCCAAAGAGATTTCGAGGCTGGCAAAGCATGCTAGAATGAGTTTAATAAGCATCTGTCCTTTAGTAGAAAGAGATTAGGGAACAGAGGAAAAAAGGTGGAATTATCTCTGAGATGCCAAACAGCAAGCAGTAATTGGTGTCAAAATTTCTAGTACAGATTTATGTTAACAAAACAAAATACACAGTTCTCAAGCTTTCCTTGTTACCTAGTAATTGGTCATTTACTATTCAATGCTTATTAGAGATGACCATTAATCTGTAATCCACTCGCTAGTTATTTCAAGCAGCAAAATTCCTTCTTAGAGGAGGGTCATAGAAGTGCCATAATTACATCTATTTAGATCCCGTTGAATTTTTGGTGGATTTTTTGTTTGTGTTGTGTAGTTACTCAGCTGGTATCTCATCTCCACATGATCAGTAACAGTGGTGTCTCCACTTTCAAGAGCATGGTACTCCATTGCAAATATCAGATGTGTGTCCATCTGTGTGCTCTAGGGCTGACCTTGAGCTCCAAATGCTGTGGCTGCCATCTGTATAATGCTCTCATGCTTCAGCTGGTTTCACTTCTCTTTTGTCAATATGTTCCTATCTTAATCCTTCAGTTTCAATAATGCTTAATATCTTGAAGATTTGACATTTGGCTTTCTTACATATCCCATTCCATCGCTTCTTCCTATAGCCAGATGTCAACCCAGCTCCCTTTAGATGTTCTTGGACTGGACACTATTGTTCCTTTTTTAGCATACTTCATTTAAAGTAGAGTGATGTAATTTAAAGAGTTATCTATTAATCAGGCTGAGGAATACAGTACAATTTGGCACAATTATGTCAGCCTGCGATGTTTACTTATGTGCTTTTCATTAATACATTACTCATTTGGTATTGGTATAGTTTGGACTTGCTTTCCACTATTACTTAAAAAAACATCTTTCAGGATTCATTTATTCATAAAAATTGTCTCTTCTGGCACCTCTGTTTTCTCAGTTTTCTACACTTTTAAAACATCATAGAGTACATGTTGTCTTCCAACATTTCAGTCACCTGTATAGTTTTGTATTTTATGCTGGAGCATATTGCAAACTGCCATATCCAAACTAATAATACATTCATTTGCACAGACTTCTGCCTTTATTAATATTGTTTAGGTGTGGGAGCATTTATTTCTACTAGTGAATTACAAATTGGTGTTAGTTTTCCTGTTTTGTTATTGAAGACAGTATCAGGAATTATAGCAATGCAGTTTTTGCAGAGCATTGTACATGGAACTCTGCACAGGTTAAAAGAAATTAGGATTTCCAGACATTTCATAATATTATGTTATCCTGAAATGTAATCAAATGGAATATTAGTGAGAAAAAGGGGTAGACCTTACCCCTTCTGGTACAGTAAATAATGTACCATTATTTACTAATAATTACATTATTAGTACAATATGGTACATTATTAGTAGAATATGCGATATTTATTAAAAAGAAACCTATCTAGAAATGTGCAAATATTGAATCAATCAAGGTATTTATTTATATAAGAACTTCACCAAAAATGATGAAAAGAGGGAATTTGGCTCGGTATCCAGGGGGGATCAATTATTATACTATTGTAATGAGATAGATTAAACTTTTACCATCTCAGTATCTTGCTAAAGTTTTTATTAAGAAAATATTATTTCTTCTGATATCCGTCTTCTTCATCCTGCTCTTCCACTTATCTTTGTCACAAGAGAAAGATATCTGAATTTCAATGCCCGACATGGGCTTATGAGATATTGCAGCATAAGCTAAGCTGCGCTGCTTTCACCTTTTCAGAATTCAGTACTTTGACTGGCTGAGGCTGTGGTTCTCTCTGGCAGCTGCAGCAGCTTTCAGAGAGGAGACCAGTCAATCAAAGTCTAGAATAAGTAAAAGGTCAGAGTAGTCAGGACTTTGCTGTCTTTCATGGGCTTCGTGAGGTTCTAAAAACGTATTCATGTGACATGAAAGGAAGAAAATAACTGCGTGATTCATTGAGACAACAAAGAACATAACGAATGTAACAAACATTAACAAAGCTTAACCATTTACAGTTTGCTTTTGCCTTGGCAATATCTTGACCCTATCAGACAAATGGACAGATATAAGCATTGTCACTGATAACCATGAAAAATGGGTTGATTTTGAGTTACGAAAGACTTTTCCATTTCTTATTGTTCCTAGTAAATTTTGCCTATTGACTTTAGAAATTTAGTTTCAGGTTGGAAGTTGTTTACATGATGTGATGAGCAGACTTGTGTTAGTATCCACTCTCATGATCAAGTATCACAATGATGGAAAATGTTTTAAAGTACCTGCTTAGACATCCAGATTTTCTGTCTCAGAACCTTTCCTTTAAAATAAAAATAATGGCAATAATACTAATTATAAGGGTATTCTAATACGCTTCTATAATAAGGGTGTTCTAAGTCTCTGACCACTTTTGCAGTTTCATGGTATCCCCAAATAAAGCCGCGGGGTGAAAAATAACATTGCAACTGCTAACAAAAAAAAAAAAAAAAAAAGGCATGAGATTTAAATGAGGCAATTTTTTGGTGCTAAGGCCAAAGCTTTTCAACTTTTCTGCAGTCCCTAATTATGCAGAACAATACGTATCTGAAATCATCAAAGGGAAAGAAAGAACAGCTGACTGTTCCAGGGAAAGCTGCCTTTCCTCCCTTTTCCAAAATGTCTATGCTGATGCATTCCCTTCTCCAGTTTCCATTCAGGGTCAAAGAGAAACTTTTTTAGTGTGGCCTCAGAAGGACGATATTCACCCATTATTAACAGACCCAAGTGTCTGTTGTCAGACACTTACTGGACCTGTTGGGCTGCTGGAGTAGAGTATGGTGAATCAGAGAAGGAGGAATAACCATCACAGTGTAATCAAAGAGGACCGTAAGGAGGAAATCAAATGCAGAAAGTCATGCCAGTCCATGACACACACCTACTCAACCCCCCACCAAATGCAGTGCTGCTGTTGGTGGACCTTGGCTATAGCTGCCCTTCTGCAGCTCAGGGGAGATGCCCTGTGCCACAGCCGTGTGCCTAAATATTGTGGAAATCCTAGGGAGAGGTAAAAAAAGGTCAACAGAGAAACAGTGGACAGAAAGTGTATAGATTGTAAATAGAAACTAGAATTTAGGCATGGACAAATAACTATATTTTCACTATACAGATGGTACTTAATGGCCTCAACCACAACTTGGCCTTGGCCTGTATAAACCCATTGCAAGAGCTGACCAGTACCCTAAAGACTTCAAAGACAGGCAAACTATGTGGAAACAGAATGCTGTAAGGAAAGAAAATAATTTTAAAAAGTGTTAGAGAAATTCTGTTAGAAAGCCAGGAAATGAAGTATCCCATAATACTTTTCCTCAGAAATATTCCTGAGTGCTTGATGATAGATATATCATGAATATTTGGGCACATGTCATCCAGTACTGCATTAGGTATATTGACTGTACTCCTCCATAGTGCCTTCATGATGGTTGTTGATGCTTCATTGATGTCAAAGTTAATACCTACTAATTATTTAGGGTTGTCCAGTGAAGGAGGAAGAAGGACAAATGGAAAAAAAAAGCTCTTTAACTTCTACAATATATTTTACAAACCGTATCTTGGGCTCATGCACTGATGAGTATTTCTGGACATTACAACAAAAATGGATGTTCACATTGTGTATGAAGTGGAAAAGAGTGATAGTGAACTGTAGAGCAATTTGAAATTTCCATACGTGGAAGCAGTTTGAAAAAGGATTTAGAAAATATTCTGGGAAGTGCTGTCAAAAGGTCAATCATGAACTTGTTGGAGGCATGGACAAGATAGACAACAGAGAAAAAATGGAGAAAATGGTCATTTTGGGAGGATCAGAGCTGTGAAGCTCCCCTTAGGAGAGACTATTAGTTTGAACCTGACATGATGACAGAAGAGGAGCTTGGAGAAAGACTCTAAGCTAATACCATGTCAGAATAGTAATTTCAGCAATATGTCTTTGTTAACAACAGAAGGACTGTAAGCATTTCCTCAATAACTTCTGAGTCTTCACAACAATATGACTTTATTTCCAAGGCTTTTTACTGGGGCAAGGTCACCAACTTTGCTCCTGGGAAAGCATATCTGAGACTTTTTTCATGGCTATTGAAAGGAAAGATTTCTCTCTGAAACCTGCCCACACTAAAGGAAGCTAGTAAACTGTGAAATGGCTGCCAAAGGAACAGCTATATGAATACAAGGGACTGGGTAAATCAAAACAAAAGACTTTACTACCTACTCCGTATAGAGATAGAGGAAATAATTTAGGGTGTTACACAAATTACAGATCATTGCCCTAAATCATTTTTTCCATGCTGGAGCCATGACAATATTACCTTCTCTGCTCTCAGACTATTACATTTTTAACTCTGATCTCATGTTCAGGATCTCTTCAGATGGCAACGCACCTGCTACCTGACTACATGATAAATGAAGCACCATCAACTTAAAAACAATCTGAGCTCATTTCATCAGATTTGTTGGGCAAATGCAGTGTTGTCTTCCCTGCAAAATTTCCTGAAGTTTACTTTTCATGAGATGCCTTTATTCTGCTTCATGAATCTAAGACTGGAGTTTGTAAGTTGGCGGCTTTTAAATAAGCATCAGTATGGTTGCTTCTCTTTGCAAATAAACACAAAAGCACACACAAGCATTTTGAGAAAATCCATTCATGTTGTATGAGGCAGAGGCTTTAGACTGCTGAGCTCACCCTGAGCTTTGGTACCTTTTTGCTCAGTTTGAGACAGTCATAACCTGCATGATGCATTTGTGGGATATACTACTGAATTATTCAGGAACTTGAATCCTATATTGGCTTTTGCTGCAAACAGGATTTTTTAACATAGGTAAATATGAGGCTTAAGCTGAAATGGAATTTCCTTATATGAATAATGATAACATTCATTTAAATTAACCTAGAAAAATATGTGAGGAGTATATTAAAAAAGGCTTGGGAGCCACTTTCATAACTGGGACAGTGAAATAAGCAAATCATTGCTGTGTTCTGCAATGACAATTTTATATAATTTTTCCATTTTTAAAGCTATGGAGACCAATCTTTCTCAAAAGTAAAGCCAATGTTACATGCACTACTTTTACAAAATGGTACAATTTCAGTTCTCACAATATTTCCAAACTATTCCTTATGAGAATGATGGCCCCTATTTGTAGAACCACAGAAAAATTTAGATTGAAAGAGACATCTGGAGCTCATTTGGTCCAAACTCCTACTCAAAAAGGCCTAACTTCAAAGTTAGATGAGGCTGCCAGAGCCTTAGAAAGTTGGAGTTTAGTTCTGTTATGTTTTTTTGTTTTTGTTTTTTAATTTCTGCAGGTGGAGATTCCGCATTGATAGAATGATCATATTTTCATTTGCATAATCCACAACTCAGATAACTTGCATCCCTTCAAAAATATTGTCTCTGTGATAACTTCTGTGTTTGATAATCCACACAAAAGCATGGGAAAAGCCTAGGGACATCAGAGCTGGAAGGATGTGAAAAAGTCTTGAAGAAGAAGATGCAGATGAGGGGAGGGGAACGGGGGCATGAAGCAAAAATAAAGAAACTGCCAGGGAATAAGGGACTTAGAACTACAATTTTCTTTGTATTCCTATACATATGTGTAACAAGCACTGTCACTGAATTACTAGATATTCTTAATTACTTCTGGAAATTCCTATCAAAATATAATTGTCTGAATAATTAGTCTTGAATCTGTTGAAATGTGTTAAATATTTAGGCTCTATAGAAAGTGACTGCCATTAAGAATACCTCCATTCCTGTCCCTAGCTCCTTTCCCGTTGTCTCTTCTAGGGTGAGTTTGTACAACTATGACTGTAGAACCTACTGAGTGAAGTTCAGATCACTAATGCTGAATGAGAAATAAAATAGTGTATCTGTATGCTCTGATCCAAACAGATGTCATTACAAGAGAAGCAGGATCTGACAACGCTGTAATCGGCTCTTACTTCTGGGAATCACAGGGGGAGAAGTGGCTAGGGCAGAAATGAGGGTTGGTTGTAGTCTTTCACCAAAGGCCTGATTGTTCAGAGTATGGAGCTGGGAAATATGACTGTGTGACTTGTCAACTCTGGAAACAGAAGAGTTGCAAGATGGAAACCTTTAGAGTGTTCCCTTTAAAATAAAATAAAATAAAATAAAATAATAAAATAAAATAAAATAAAATAAAATAAAATAAAATAAAATAAAATAGTTTTGCAGCAGAGTCAAGGAACTGTTATGGTATTTCAGAAAGAAGCCATGGAGTGCATATGTTGATGAAAAATTCTTATAGTTTGGTTAAGCAAATCCTTGGAGCTGACCCCATCTGAACTCCTGAGTGTTTCTATGTTTGACCATCATTTGAGGCTCTGTATAAATAATCTTATTTAAAACTATAAAAGGCAGCAAATTCAAAGGCTGAAACTCCATCCTTAACATCCGTCTCCTGTTGAGCTTTTTTATTTCCTCCCACATGGTACTTTGGATCAGAATGCTTTGGAAAAGATGAGCAATAATATCTGGGCATGATGATAAAGAAAGAGACGCCTGTTCCCAAACTGACAATCAGGACTGTGTGTTTTCATTCAAACAAAAGACATATTGGCTACTGTGAGACTCACGAAGCAGGCTCTTAATGGTCTGCAGGGGCTTTTGAAGAGTGTATAAACATGAGAAAAAGGCAGTGACTTTGCTTAGTGAGCTAGAAATAATTCAACGGTACAGATGAATCATGTTACTTTGGCTGCAGGAGGAACAGAGGGGGTCTTACTAAGGAAAAATACAATCAAAAGTCTTCTGAACTGAATTACTAAGCTGAAGCAGTGATATTATTTCAGAGCAGATAGATCACAACTTTACATGTTGTTTATGCAATTGTACTATATGCTCTCTTCCCAGAAAAGCCTACAGGAATGTTTGCCTATACATTTGGATGATTTAGAGCTCAGTTAGGCAGTACTCAGTATTTTTATTCTTCAGTCAACTATTTTTGCCCCTCAATTCAGCCTGCTAAATCTTAGATAACACTGAAGTAATTCATGTTAATATTTTGCTTGGTAAAACAAACAATATTTTATTTCTGATTTTGTAAAGGTAATGATTGCTTTTATTCCTCTCAACATTTACATGTAGAATTGCTGTGATTGCCATTACTATGGTAAGTCGAAGACGATGTATACGACTCAGTAATAGGATTGTCTGAGATGTGCCACTGCAAATAATACTTGGTAGACTGTTACGATGGGATATTCTTACATAGCTTTATCCATTTAAAATTTAGATGCTTAGTTGTGTATTCTGTCTCCGGGATCACTGGATAGGGATAGGCACTTCCAGGAGATAAATAAGTCTAATCCACTTTAGTTTTATGGTGATTTGTCTGCTGGAGAGCAGTATCTCTAAGAATAAAAGGAGTCTATATTTTAACATTTCAGATACCTAAATTTAGGTGAAGAGAATCCCTCTTTAGGTCCCTGTATGTCTTTTGTTTTGTTTTTCTATGTATTTTTACATTTTATCCCCAAACTTTCCACTCAGTAATTTCAAATCAAGCATCCATGATATCATGTTATTTACATGCTAAGTCAGGATAATTTATCGTTATCTGTGCTCTCCTTCCAAAAGTTAGTTAGTTCATAAAATAACCTTCATGGGAAAGTGGGAGTAACAGCTTGAGAACTTACCACTAAAAATACCTGTATGAATAAAATAGAACCTACTTTTTAGTATGCACAAGTTCTTTAATATATTTCTTGTAGGAGCTCCTTCTTTTATCTATCATTACCTTTATTTTCATTAATATTTCAGTCCTGATGCTCTCAAAAGTTAGGACAGAAGAGATGGAAGGGGTAACAACTGCTTTTCTTGATGCTGAATTGATATTTTCAAACCGCTGTGAACACTTGCATACCACTTTCTCTGCCTTAATAGCAGGGTCAGTGCTAGCTGTAACCAGCTCATCGATCTTTCTGTCCTGTTCTTGCACAATGGGGATTTCATACTATTTTCCTTCTTTCTGACCCTGACTATTCATCACCAAGGAGGAAATAACGGTCCTGATGACTAGCAAGTCCCTCCCCCAATACCCCTCCAAACTCAATGCAACTCCTTCATTGGCATGACCATACAGACAAAAAAAGTCCCAAAGGCAAATAACTGCCCACTTCTAGATTTACTTGATTTTAATTCTCTCCCTTTTATTCTTCCATCCTTGCCTCAAAGCAGGAAAATTTTGATAAAAATAAAGAAGCAACCTAGTCCGGTGAGTTTCCATCATCCAGGATGTTCTTGAACCAAGTTATTCCCCTCCCTACCCCCACGCATACCCGCATTATTCATTTCATTTGGATGATTAAGTAAAGTAGAAAAGGTTATTTTGTTGGAAAAGAGCCTGTATTAATTGTATGAAAGCTGTCACTGTTCCGCTTTGGCTTGGTATCTTCTCTGGCTCTCAGTAGCTAGCTGTAGTTCCTCTTTCTCTGAATTTCTAGCTTCAGGCACCTCTCTAGTCCCCAAGATCTGTATCTTTTTTGCTTTTCAAAAGCTAGCATGACATTGCTGAGTCTGAAGCCATTGCCCTGGCTGTGGAGCCTTCACATTTGCTTTGCAATCGCCAGCCTGATGAAGGTGGCTTTCTGTTGTCTTTTCTATTGTCTGCTGAGGAAGGCCCAGACCTCTTGCTCGCCCGCCCTGCCGGTGTGGTTACTGTAAGAGGTCCATGCTCATGACACCAGTTGGAAGGCATGGGAAAGAAGGAAAATGACCTTGATTAGCATCAAGCAATTGCAGCATAGACATTCTGCTTTGGCCGTGGGAGGTGCTCACAGGTTACCTCCCACTGGTGTTTCCTCTGTGTCAGAACAAGTGATGGGGTTCTTCAGGGAAATGGAACCTCTTCCGTACAAAAACTGAAGGAAAAATATGAATTTTCTGACTGAGTAGTGTCGCTTTGTTACCTTGCACAACTCCATGCAGTACCTGCTTCACCAGATCTGTTGGTCAAGGACTGTCTTTTTGCCTGTATATACACAGTGGAGTTCCAGGCCATGGTTAAGGTTGAAAATGTGTGGCATTTTTGTTGAATAAGAGATCTTTTGGTCTTTCCAGCATACCATAAACTCCTTAATATTCCTTAAATGTTGTGCTCTTTAAAATGAATGCATCACTGAATGTAAAGAAATGAAAATAATAAAATGAAAATAAAATAAAATGAAAAATGAAAATAATATTTTCTACTTGTAATATATCAAAATATAAGGCTGTATGTGTTCTATAGAATTCTTACTCTTTTAGAGTAGAATACAACTTTTATTGCAGCTGAACCTGATATTTTCTAATTTGCCAAAACTTGTGATTTACAGAATTAATATCTTTTTGTAGAGGAAAAAAAAATTGTCTCATTCTTTTGCTTCATTGTAATGGTTAAGCCATTATAAATTACTTATAAAAAAAAAAAAAAAGCTTATCGGGTGTATTTTAATAAAAGTAGGAATACTTCGTGTTGAACTTTGGCTTGTGTTTTCTGTCTTGCTGGAATCTATATTTGTACTTATTCACTGTGTAAACTTATAGACTGCTTAAGTGGGAGGTGGCCTGAAACTAATATAGACTCCTTCATCCTCAGAATTGTAGTGTAAGACAAGAACTAAGAAGCATAAACAGACATAGATGCCATTACAGAAAGATACAATAAAAACACAGGTAAGTATAATACACGATCTTCTAAATACTTTTCCTGTTTAGTGACTTCAGCCTGTAGGAGTGCCGTGTCATGTTGACCGTGCTGTAAAAAATCCCCTTTGATTAGAGCTGGATGGTGGTGTGTTCCGAAGAAGGCCAAGAAGTAGGAAAGAATGTTGCTCTCTGGGTTTTTCTGTTGCTTCCCAGACCAAGCTTCATTTTGTTCTGTAGCTAATGCCCCTTTTACAAAACTTTTTGATATGTGACATCCTTCATACATACCAAGTTTAGAAAATATTGATATTGACACTCATGGGTTGGCTGGTATATGTCATTTCATGTAGATTTTGCTTTACTATTTTAATCAAGTCAAAGATGTGCCACAGTTTTCTCAAACACTTGAAATATGGCCTCTGGCCGTGGAGTTGTTTGCAGTGCCAACATGCAGCGTGCAGATGGATCAATCAGGCATGCTAATATGCAATGTCCCTATACAGGGTAGTTACACAAGGCCTGAAAATAATAGGTTTTGATGGGATTGTACATTTGACATGAGTTATGAGGGGATGTTATTTTCTACCCCCATCGTGTGGGATGAATGTCTGCTCATCTGCTGCTGCACACACATCTCAGCTGAAACAAGGGTGAGAGCTTTTTAAGGTCTGAAATGACCCCTAAATTCAATGAGGGAGGAGCAGCCCAGCCAGATTTTCACCTCCCTTACCTCCTCTGGAGTGGAGGGCAAGGTGGGAAGTCAAGTAAGAAGACCTAATGGGA
>JAYECN010161782.1:0-26652 GCA_035222435.1 Microcambeva ribeirae | reverse complement strand
TTTTCGGGACAGGCAGTAAGTAAAGAAGCGTGGACACCGATAGCTTTTTAAAATTGTGGTACCACTGAGTGCGCCCTGTTTCCAGTTGCTTTTCGCTTTTGGATCCTAAGTAGGTAAAGCGTGTCCTTGGTGTGTTCAGAAGTTGGTGTGTACGGGGGGGGGGAACTTCCTTCCTGAAGTGGATGGGAAGGCAGGAGCCCGCAGGGAAATTTGCTCAGGGCTGATCTAATTAAATATTTTCAACACTTAACCGGGCGTTTGTTGTTACTGAGGAATTACAGGCCTTCAAGGAGAGCTCACATGAGGCAGGCAAGGGCTTACGGGCCGGCACCACAAGAAATTTGGCCCAAAATATAAATCAGCTAAACATTTTCTATAAAAATTCTGAAGTTTCCACATACTAGAAACGGCAACCTTAAAACACTGTAAATTTTAAACAAGTAATCCCCAGTGGTTTTTGAAACTTAAAATCACAGTTACAGCAGAGCTAGTCCCTAGCAGATATCTTAGTGCACAGGTAGAGGGAAATGGCAAATATTAGGGAAAGGGCAGGACTCTCAAAGCTATTAGGCATCTCTCTCTCATTTGGTGCAAATAGCTGTTTTTAAAATTTCTGATCCATACAAGAGCTTGATGCTTCCTTAATAGAAATGGTGATTGTATGAAGAAACTCCTATGTGTCTTTTCCCCCTGAAATCTTCAGTTGACAGACTATGGAAAAGATGTCCCATGTGCTCTGGGGCTAAAATTGACCTGTAGCTTTCCATCTAGTTTGTGGGGACGTGTGCAGAGAGTGCAAGTGTTTAAAAACTTTCATATATCTGAAGCAGTAATTTCAAAGCCTGGAGATCTCCTCTTGCTGTTTTTATGCGTGTCATTAATACAGCTGGTATGTAACACATGTGAGAAAATACTGTGCTGTCACCAAGATGTTTTTATGTATGTATTTGGTTTATTTTCACTGTGAGCATTATTTGATTCTAAGTAATGTCTTCCCTTCTAGCCCAGTGGCGAGTCATTGCTGATGACATAACTTGGATCCCGAAAGTATGTAGCAAAAGGGAAATCTTTATTACACTCTACTTCCTGTAACTCGCAGAGCAAGCCCTCAAGATAGAAAGGAGCAATAGGAAAGCAATAAAGATACACTTTGTTATTTAGTTCATTTAGTCTTATTCTTTAAATTTTAAAACATCAGATATTTCCCTTCTTGTGGTACTCCTCCTACTCTCTAATAACCTTTTAATTTCATCCAGGGTGGCTTTTTGTTTTGAAGTGTCCTCCCTGTGGCTTTGTGTGGCCTGTTGTCAAAACAGAAAGTGTCAGATACCAGTAGCTGCTGAATATTGCTCACTTAGTGTCTCTGTGCTGTCTTTGGCTAGGGCCTTATCTTAGGCCCTTTCTCTACAAGCTTTTGCTAGGCTTGCATCCATATGTTTGCACCATAAAAAATTTCAGATTCTTACCACTTTTCAGTTTTATGGATTGTGCTTTTTCTGCTCAAGGAAAAGGTGGTCTTTCCCAGAACAGATCTGTGAGGAATGTCTCAGAGATGCAAATATCCAAATATTTTGCTTTTTACCAGTGTTTCATATATGAATTCTTAGCGAGCTGTCAGAGCTGTCCTTTCCTTATTGCAATGCCCTCTGTGGCCTAAATCCCCCCTCTCAGCTGCTCATTTACTAGTGGGGCAGTGACTATTGCCTCTGGTCTGTTAAAGCAGCTTCCTTTGCCTGCTGTTAAAATTTGGCTAGCAAAACTTGGAAAAAAAAAATAGTATTTTTGTGTATGAAGGAGACACATTTTTTTCAGTCACTGGAAAACTTCCTCAGCTCTCGTATTTTGTAGACATCACAATGAAACACATCTGCTGGGCCAGCGTGACTGCTGTTTGAATGTTTTTTTTAGTCTTAATTCTTTGCGTTTTCTTTGCGTTTAACAGTCTATCTATAACTTATAGCTGTTGTGCTGTATTTACATGGTAAGATGCTTCTTACCATGTGATTTTTTAATGATACTTCATATCATGCTCTTGTGATTTTTAATGATACTTCATACAGTTGGTTTGTGGATGAGAATATTTTTTTCTCAGTAGTTCGGTAGGTTAAATAGTAGTCTTTTCTCTTACTTCTGGCTCAGAAACTGAGATAAAAACATTTACGCATCAGGGCTATAGTACATCTCATTACTTGCCTATATATTTCTTTTCCCCTATATAATTGCTGGGATTGCTAGATAGTGTGTTTATTTAGGTGGATGTTGAACATCGGGTCAATGTTTATGCTGTCCCTGTAGGGTCCGAGGAAGCAGATACGACTCTTCATGCCTACAGGATCTGCTTGTGTGGAGCTGATTGTGTTATGTAAAAGAAAGATTTTGTTTCCTTGAAGTCAGGAGGAGTCATCATATTAAGGAGTCCTCAGAAAGCCATCATATTTCTAAAGAAATAAACAATACTTATGTTCTGTACCATACTATACTGTTTCTAGCATCCATGTTAATTACTTGAAGTGACAGTGTTGTCTGATATAATAATTAAAATGCTTTGAGAGCTCAGAGTATTATACGGAAGCCGTGAAAATACATTGCGTATGAAACATTGGCTTGAAGCGTGAAATGTCTTTCATCTAAACTGAAAGCTGATTCTTTCCTCTTCAGCTTCTGAAACTTTCTGAGAAAAGTTATTTTGAATACATCTGGACTCTGAAGGGCGCACAAGAGTCTCTAAAAGATGCCCAAGAGCAAAAGAAAGTTGATTTATAGCAAGGGATTTTTTTTTTTTTTTTTTTTTTTTTTTGTTCTTGCGTCTTTTTTGTTGCCTAGGAGCTTGGTACATTTGCACAATAGTACCTTTATGTAGTATTACAGTCTCTGCTGGGAAAACTGTAAATCTATATTTATAACACATTCTCAAGGCTTACTAGTTTTTTGAAGTTTTAGTATATTCTTATTTTAAAACAGCTGAAAATTGTATTATAAATGGCACAGAGGAGCTATAGATAGATAAATGACTGTGCAAAAATGGCACTGTAGAGTCCATATTTATACTCCCTCATTTCACTGTATTAGCTCAACTCATTCATTATATAATTTTCTGTTCCTTTTCATAAAGCAGTTGCAGTCGTTGTCTTCCTTTTTGTTGTTAATGATGTTTCTTTATTATTTTAACATATGGTTTTGACAGCACGCAAAGAACAACGCTGTGAAATTTAGCACATTATTTCTACAACTGTAGTGCTAATAGAAATGTATGCTTTTCACCAAAGTAAACGCATTTAAGTCAGACACCTAGGAAACCAATATACTGGGCGAGATCCTAAGTCTGCATAATAAGTCTTCCAATACCAGGTATGGCTTTATGCTTCAAATGTTAATTATGTAAGAGTGCATTTATAGAAGCCTGTATGAAAAGTCATTTTTCATATGTGATTCATAAGTCTTCTCCCCAGTATAGTCCATTTATTCAGCAGAGAATAACTAAGGCAATTGAAAATGAAAAGCACCATTCTTAGTCTTTCCTTAATTCACACAGTCTGGGCCTCATTCATGGTTGTTCAATGTTTTATGATTATGATTTTTATAGAACATGGTGTAACAGTGGTCTAGGAATCTAGCTTAAAAAAAAAAAAAAAAGATCCCCAACCTCCTATTTGACTGGTGAAGGTTATTTATATTACAGTACAGCTTTAAAAGACAAGTAAAATTCATTTGTGGTCTCAGTCTCCATAACACACTTCTGAGTATGTATTATTTTTTTCTTGATAGTTTATACCATTTGAATATGGATTTTATGGTCTGTTTCTCCTGATCTTGATAGGTACCTAATGACCTCTGTCCTTCCACCCCTCTGTTGGGTAACATGCGAGGGGAAGAAAAGTCCCCTCCTTATAGTAAGTTTTCTATACCTTGCCTGGCACTGTGCTCTCTGTTTTAAAATGAGCACGTTGTCTTTGAAAGGTTAAAAAGATTTTTTTGGCCAGATTTGCCAAAATATATTTGTTTAATAATTCCTGTCTTGTATTTACATATTACATATCCTAAGACATGCCATGTGTTGTATTTTAGTGTGATTACACCATGTTGAAATGTTTCATAAAGAAAATTCTTTAATCAACCGCACAGTAATAACACTGCACATTAATACAGCACCTTTCATTGTGAAGGTTGTAATAACCTACAAATTGTAGTGCTAAAACTAGCACAACTTAATATGCAATTTTCAGTGTGAACTGCAGTTAGCTCTGGGGTGAAATGTGATAGCTGGTTACCAATGCAATGTGGTTAGCGTGATGAGAAGTTAGAGTAGAAAGTGAAGAAAATACTATTGCTTTTTGTTAATTGTTGTGCTGTCTAAATTATTCCTAAATAGTCCGCTGAACTGTCTCTTTTTGTTGTTCACTGGGCTTCTACCTTCTGCTCTAGCATCTTTCTAAGGCTATAGACGTGAAGGAGCACTCTTCAGCTTTTGGAATTGAAGGATCTAACTAAAGGCTTCCCTTCATTGTTCCTTCATTTAAGAGATTAAAAATGTGCATATCCATTACTCCTGACACATTCTGCATTTCAGGAAAATTCCGTTTGTACTTGTGGCCTGTAGACACTGGGGCAAGTAGGGACCCGGCTTCTGAGTTTTTCCAGAACTTAACCATCTCCATAGCTATATGCTAGTGTAAAACCTTCTCAGTGTGCTCAGACTTCAGAAACCTTTTTTGAAAAAATCTTTTCAGTAAGAAATTGATTCTTATATCTTAAAATTTCAGCTTCTTTATGGGAGAAGGCTTTGATACCTGACTTGTAGGTGTTCCTATGTGTAGACATATGTATGTACATCTTTGGATGCTTGATTCTTGCACAAAGTGGAATCACTACTTTGTGGGTATTTTGACCATAATTTATGGATTGCATGAGAAGGTGCTTCTGAGCTGCATAAGCTGAAGAAAGCTATTTGTAATGTTAGATGGAGCATTCTAAATTCTTTGTGCTTCTATTTCGTGGTGAAGCATGGCTGCACCCCACAGATTTGGATATAATTCTTCCTACTGGCTTTTCTGGCAATCCATGTCTTCATTAATGAAGTTACCAAACTTGTATTTCAGAGCTCTTACATCTTGTGTTTCTGCAGGTGAGCGTGTAGACATTACAGAATCATTCAGGCTGGTCCAACCTTCTGCTCAAAGTGGGATCAGTTCTGAGGTCACACCAGGTTGCTCAGGACTTCATCCAGTTGGTTCTTGAGACCTTCAAGGATGGAGACTGCAGGGCCTCTCCGGGTGACCTGCACTGTTTCATAACAGGGGAAAAAGCTTTTCCGGCATCAAATAGAAGTCTCTTGTGTTTCAGTTTGTCTGCTGTGTGTTGTTGTCCCCTCGCACACTGCTGTGAAGGTCCTGACTCCCTCTCCCCCTTGTAGGCACAGAGGGGTGGCTGTTAGGTCCCTCCAAAGCAATCTCCTCTCCAGGCTGAACCAGCCCTGGTCCCGCAGCCTCTCAGGGCTCATAGGACAGGCTCCTCAGTCCCTGACCATGTTGGTGTCTCTTTGCTGATCTTGCTCCATTTTATCCATGTCTTTCCTGGAGCGAGGGTGAGGGAGGGCAGGCAAAACTGGCCACAGTATCTAGATGTGGTCTCATGAGTGCTGGATGGGCAGGTGAAATCACTTCTTGCGATCCCCTGGCTCTGCTGCTATTAGTGTGGCCCAAGCTGCTGTTGGTTTTTCTTGCTGACAGGGCACACTGCTGGCTCATGCTCGGCTTGGTATCAAACGTGCCCCCCAGGTCCTTCTCAGCACAGCTGCTCCACAGCCAGTCAGTCCCTGACTTGTCCAGTTGCAAGCGAGCATGGCTGTGCATTTGTCCTAGCTAAATTTCAAAAGTTTCAGTTAGTCCATTTCTGCAGCCAGTCAGGGTCCCTCTGCATGGCAACCCTGCCCTGGAGCACGTGAACTGCTTCCCCTAATTTGGCATCATGTGTAAACTTCAGGAGCAGGCGATTTGTCTTCTCTTCCATGTCACTGAGAAATATACTAAACAGAAGAGTCTCAGGATAGATGCTGTAGTACCTTGCTTGCCGCTGGTATCCAGGGAGAGTGAAACCTATTAACCCACTGAGTCCAACTATCCAAACAGTTCTTTTATCCATCTAATTGTTCACAATTGCACCTTATAAAAATAACACCCTAACTTGGTTACAAGAATTGTAGGAGCCAACCTAAAACCTTGCTGAATTCAAGTTGAGTGACACCCACTGCTCTCCCCTCATCCACAAATCCAGTCATTTTATCAAAGGAGACAGTCAGATGGGTCAGGTGTGATCTACTGTTGTTAAATGTCACCATTGGTAAATCACCAAATGGTTGAGGTTGGAAGTGACCTCTAGAGATCATCTTGTCCAACCCCCCTGCTCAAGCAGGGACACCTAGAGCACATGGCACAGGGAAATCCATTCTGTCACCTCCTCCTTCATGTACCCAAAAACATAATCTGACTCACTTCATGATTTCCCCAGTGACTACAGAGAGGCTGAACAGCCCCTAGCTTTGGGCCTTTCTGAAGGTGTGTGATCTGTATAACATTTGCCTTTCTTCAGTTACTGGGAACCACCCAGACCTACGCAGCTTTGCCAGGCTAGTAGGGAGCAGCCATGCGGTGACATCAGCCATCTCTCTCTCTTGGCAACCCTGCACGCGGCTGCTCTGGTCCAGAGAGCCAAGCTGTAGATGGCTGGAGGAGGCAATGAGAGATAGCTTGACCAGGAAACTAGAGGGAGCAAGAAGTACTAATGCCTGCACACTTGGCATGCTTTGCTTGCACATCGTATTTTTAACTTGTACCTTTTTAGCCTCTTACAGTATTAACTTGGAGAGCTTGCATCATCTTGCCTATTGCTTCTGTGTGTTGTCTAGAGGGAAGCTGTATTGTGTTCGTACTTTCTTTAGAAATGGGAACAGGACAAAATATAAGCAACTAAAATAAAAAGATACAGAAAAGGGAAAACCCCCACATGCTGATCACTCAAGTGAAGACCACAGGGAAGGTTTGAACTAAGAAAAGATTTTCGCCTCTCTTCCTTGCTATTGCCAGCTCTTGGCAGCTTGCTTCTCTCACCCCTACCTATCACTCTTAGAAGCACTTTTAAAATCGAACTGTTTCTCATGGGAAATCAGGCCCTGTTTTTTAAACGTGACCTTTTTATTACAGATTTATTTGTTTTGATCAATAATAAAAGGCTGTAAACCTCGTGGAAGTTGAAAATAGATCTTTACAAAACACATCAGGAAAAATGTATGTTCTTTTGAAAATACAGAAAAGCTTGCATTTGCATTTGAAAAATATTATTCATGAAAGAAAATTCTAAAGCAAGATTTTCGAGATACCAGTATTTAGAAACTGTGTATTCTGTTTCTCTGTTGATTTAAGTCTATAGGTTTAAAATTCTATGTCTTTTAATTCTCCATATTAAATCCTTCATCATATATTCATAAAATATTTCAGATAGGCTAACTAATGCAGTAACATTACTTAATTCCACTTTTAATTGTCAGTACGGATTTGGATAATGAACTTTTTATAAACTAGGAGGGTGTACCAGTATTTGAGGTAATTTCCCTAGTAATGTTTACCTTAAGAATGCTAAGTTTTTTGACAACAGCCAAAAAGTGGAGTTCTGGAGATGAATAACAGAAGCAAAAATGAACTTCTTGGTTAAAAGGTTAAATTAAAAAAGAATTACCAACTGGAATCCATCCATCCAGTTTTGAATTAAGTAATATTTCAACTTTATTTGCTTATTTTCTCTAAATACATAATTTCAAGCCAATGCTATTGTTTTTGTTTCCAACATATTCATAGGAATTTACTTTTATAGATTGTCTTACTGATTAGTCTTAATTACAGTCTTCATATTTCAGTTTTGAAATTGCGGGTCTAGTGTACCTGCTTAGTTGCGTATTGTATCAGGGTGTCTCATTCTTTACATTTCTTTCAAATATTTAAATATTTGTTAAAAATATGGGCAACGTACCAAGAAAGTAATATGATATCAGTTTACTGCCTCAGAAAGTGTTCAGGCTGTGATTTCTGGTGTTTTCTATTGGATAGAGAGACCTAATTTAACATCAGAGTGAGCGAGCGATAGAAGGACAGAGTTTAATTTAATTCTTAATTCTTTTTGCATTGAATGTTGGTAAAAGGAAGTGAGCTAAAGTCTTGGCTTTTGCTTCTGGTATCTGCTTATTGTTTGATATATTGATTCTTGGATATAAACCTTAGTTGAAGTGTTGTAGTGATAATTGCAAAATTGTGTGGCAGCTTTTCTGACTGCTGTGGAGGGAAAACACTTTCATATTTTAGCAAATATAAGAGAGACATTTGCGCAGGATAGGTGGCGTGCTTTATTAAATGCAGTCTGTATACATTCATTTCCCCCCTCTGTCTTTCAGACTCCGGGCAGAGTTGGATCTCAGAGCTCTGACTCAGATTCATCTGCTACACCAGGAAATGCCGTGGACGTGAACAACGAAGGCTCCTCCGAGGTACTGTACACCATCATGTGGAGCCATAGTCTTAAACTTTGGGAGCTATTTCCACTTCTGTGAAACTATTTGGAATTTCTTTTGATACCCTATCTAAAAATAATTGTATGAAATAAATACTCAGAAGTGCTATCTTCCAATAATAGGTTATTTAAATATAAAGACAGGCCATATAAATGCATAGCTTTTATTTAGGTTTATCTATTTACATAGTCAAACAATCCTTTCTGTAATTGTAGAGAAGAATTTGAGACAAAACCTTAATGTTCCTCCTTACTAAATCTTATATGAGAGTTTCAGCAAACAAAGCACAATATTTTCCACTTGTAGTCCTTGCTTCTGGTAAGCCATAAGATATGTTGAAAACCTTCTTCTCCACCTAAATATGAAATGTGCTGTTTTTTTTTTTCTTTGGGTCTGTGTCTAACTTTTAATCATATCTGGTTTTTATCTGCTGTGCACTTAACCAACAGCATAAGTTGTTTTGCTCTTCTTGCATCAATTCCATATTACAATGTCTTTGGATTTACAGTGTGTCAAATATTAACTTTGAAAAATGCAGCCTGACTTCACTGGCCTTTTAAGCTATCTGGTGCTAATGTAGCCTAATTGCCTAGATTACAAATGTTTCTAGTTTAACATACAAATGCAGTGCAATGTTAATTACTCCTATTACAGCATTAAAGGGAGCAAAGTGCCCTTTCTTACACTGAATGAAGTATATGATGGTTCAAATACCCATACATCTGTTACACATCATAAGAGAACTTCTCACTGTGTTGTTTAAAATCATAATTGCCTTCCATCCGCACATCTGTGCTAATTTCTCAGCTAGTGAAGCCTTAGTACAGTCAGTATAATGAAACATTCCTTAATTTCTTGCTGCATGTCACCCATGTCATGTGTTTGTAAGTCAAAATCTGTTTTTTATTCATATTTACACTGTCCTTGTAGCAAACAAATATCCGTAAATTGCAGAATAAAATCTCAGTACTTCTGTAGTTAATTACTGCGTAAGGATATGCAATGAGAGATAATTGCTTTCTTCCAAAGTTTGCCTGAAAGTACATGATCCTGTTAACATGGCAATAATATCACTGATTGTACAGATGATCTCACAAGGTACAGCAATGCTAATGTAATATTTGTTTCTTGACATAAAAGTTATTACTACATACTATTATTTTTTCTTACTGCTGAGTTGGAACTCAGACCAAAGGCTAGTGTGTCACTTTTGGTACATGCTAAAAAATACCTTTTAGTTGTCAGTAATTCCACTAGCTGTCTAACGGGTTGCAAGAAAGATTCTTCCTTTAGAATATAACTTTCAAAATCTGTTTGAAAATTAGTTGTGAAGCTGATGATGATTTCTTGCTCTCTGGAGGTTCATACATTGCAGCACGTAGCTCGAGGCTTTCTGCTGATCTTCCTTTTGCTCTGCAGCTGGCCGGAGATGTTCTCTTTCCGAGAACTCTCTCTCTCAAAGCACAGTATCCAGCCTCTGCAGAGGGTTTGCTTTCTTTTTATATGTGTATGGTCCCACCTGCTTCTCTAGTGTTACATAAAAACAGAAACCCAACTGACTTGCCTTCATTCCAGGCTTCTTTGCGACTAGATTTTTGAATTTGTATTGCTGTTTCAAGATTCAAATGGAGAAAAGTTAATAGGTCATTGCAGATTCTCTTATCTTCTGCCTCCTTCAGGCCTGATTGAAATCAGTCTTGATATTTGAGAATTGTAGTGTAAAATAAGAGGAGGGGGAAGGGTGATTTAGTTAAAACTTCAAGTTGTTCCTTGTTTAAGGAGAGAAGGAAATGCTATTATTTAAGTCCCTTCCCAGGCAATGTCAGCATTGCGTGTCACGCACAGACCTGAACCTATAATCAAGTCTAGATGCCTGTTTTATTCACTGCACAATCTGACTGAGAAGAAAAAGTCTGAGACTGTTTTACTTTTGCAATCCCAATGCAACTCCAGCTGCAGCACTGAGGTGCTGAATGATCCATTTGTGCAGCAAATCCACTAACATTTGTTCTGTTTACACCTCTGTTAGTGCAACGGAGCTGCATTGGCTAGACAAGCATGTAGTCTGCTCTGCCTGCCTCTGCAGTGGTCTACAGGCAGAGAGCTCCTAGAGCTCCCTAAGCTCTGCCCTGGTTTTTCCATGTGTTTGGGCATGTAGGATGTGTCTTCAAAGTAAGAAGCTGCAGGTCTTCAGGAACTGCTTGAACTTCTTTATTTGGTAAATCTCAGGTGTGCATGCTGAGGGTTTATTTATTTGTTTTCTTTTTGAACTTCTACGAAGAAAGATGCATCTTTTGCCTTAAATGAGTGCCAGGCATGCAGGTGCACGAGTGCCTGAGCCATGCCTTCTATCATAAATTTACTCTCTTATGAAAATTAAAATATCTTTACTGTCCTGTGAAAGCTGACTTATGAATCTGTGTATTAATTTAGAGAGGTATTTCTGCAATCTCACCACACCATCTTTCTCTCTGTCTTTGAAACATCTCAAAACCTTTATGAGAAACTGCAAGATGAGTCTGATGTGATGCCTTGTGGTGAATGGTCCATTCATGGTTTATTGTGTAGCAAGTTCCTTTGTCATATGGAGGGGCTGCGGAAAACAAGTGGTAGTATGCAGCATAGCTTTATTTGTTTTGAAAAAAAAAGATCTTTGCAAATGAAAGGAGCTGCAAACATTGCTTTGAGTGGTTGTAGAGAAGTTTTCAGATAAAAACTTGAACATCATATGTTTTCAAGCCTGTCTGTCTTTTTTTTTTGTTTTGTTTTTTTTTTGTCTTTGTGAGTTTCTTAAAAACAAATATACATTTCACAGGGCTTCATCTGTCCACTATGTATGAAAGTGTGTGTAACTTCTGCTGATCTGTGTGAACATTACCAGAATGAGCACTCTGGGACAGAAAGGAGAAGACAGGAGCTTCATGACCTTCCAACTGTTACTGTGGGTCTTGTTTATATTGTTTCAATAGCTTTGGTAATGGGCTGCTTTAAATGGACATAGATCTTTTCTTATGGCTTGGGTGTCATTTTCCTTATTTGTATTTCTTGTGATTTCTTGCTGAGACATTATTGATCTCTTATGCATGCATGGAAAGTTTACATTGAGCAAAAGAGCTCTTCCACGGGTAGCTTTCTGGTTTGTGGTTCTCACCTGTAACGCACAATGTTGGCTGACTTGTTTTCACTGTTACCATCTTTTTGAATGGCTTTTGCTTGATTTTCTTGTAAATGAGACAGTCGCAGTACTTAATAGACTCTACTTTAATAGACTCAAGGTCAGTGTCGTGATAAATACGGTATCAGCTCTGGTACAACCTTTGTGAAATTAAATATTTCGCACTTTTGTTAGCTATTTACCTTTAAAGCAGATTTGCAGTGGGAGATGGATACACTGGGTGGAAGGTGAAAACCGAAGATGGGATATTCAAAAGTAGTTTAGAAGCTTCTTGTTTTGAACATTTTTGAAAGAGCCTCCAGTACTGTAGCAAAAGTATAAAACAATGTTCTTAAATCACAGCTCAAAATTTTATTGGCTTTGATTTATGTACTCCAACAAAATGCAAATGCTGCTTTGGAAAAATATTGTAAGAAATAGGGTATTTCTAACTTCTTCGAAAGGTGCAGTGTAAAGAAGGAAAATAAGAGCCTTCAGCTGGAGAGGGCTATCTGATTTGTTCCTCTGTGAATCTTCAGAGAGTGAATTTTTGACTGTTGCGGGTAGGCAGCTTCCAATGCAGTAGCTGGGCTTGATGGAAATCAGGTGGTTTTTCTTTTTATTTCTTTTCTGGTGATGTTTTCTTTGTTGAGTTTTGGAATCAAGATATTTATTCTTAGCTGTATGAACTGTATGATTTTATTGTGTATATTGCTATATGTATTTGCTAAGTAGTAATTTCTCTGCTACTTGGAAGTTGATGTGTATTTGCACTTTATAATTATTTTCAAAAGGAAAGCCTAAAAGCGCGTGGGCCACTGTACCCAAAGATGAGGAAAGTTGTCAATAGTACAGTGATTATCCTTAAGTTACTTCAGATCTCTTCTCAAGGATGAAGTGTGAACTGTTAAAAGGAACAGTCAATATTTCTGTAAGATCTGGATGAAACTGGCAGTTGCTGCTCAGGAGTTGCACCAGGGAACTGCCTTATGATCAATAGGACTGGCTAGTGCCTTTCTTAAGTAAACTGTGACTTAACCAGTGACAGATTGCTGTCATGTGGAGGTATGTATGTGGAGGGTGCGTACTGGGATGTGAGATGGTGTGGGTACCTGAAGAAATTATTCTTATTAAATTGGATTCTGCTTAGTAATCTCATGGAGTTGACTGAGGTTTCTTGCCTACTCTGTGGTTTTGTTGTTTTTCCACCAGCAGTTACTCCTGTCAGTAATTTAAGACTTTTTATCTTGACAAAACTTGTGCATTGAATATGGCATGTGAAGTTCATGTTGTTTCTAGCTCAAGCCCTATTGCTAGTTGTGGGTTTTGGTACAGTGATTCAGAGAAGAAATGGAAGAGGTAAGAAGCTAAGAAAGCTAACATATGATTTTTTTTTTTCAATTTGGTCTTTCATTATATCAGCATACATAGAAGGATTGAAGCATGGGACATCTATTAATAATTGCTATCAGTACTAATATGGAAAATCTTAAAATGTTTGATCACTGAGAAATTGGTTTGCCCTTGTTGGTTGAAAAGGAGGATTGCATTTGTAACGAGCATATCTTGGTTTTGAAAGAGCGACACAGTGAGGTTGTCAATTTCCCTTCCATCCTGGCAATTTATGAGACAACTCTATAAGAAAAAAAAATGATGTGGTTAGTGTTGTTTTCTCTAGCAGACATATGCAACATTGCAGAGTTTGGCTTTCTGGTGCTTGTTGTTACTACTGTGAAAACTTAAATACATTTTGTTGAAAAAAGGTGGTGGAGATGCCACTGGACTCAATTTTTGCCAGTGCGTTGTCCTCAGCAACAGAGTAGGATCCAGAATATTAAATGTTGTAAAGTGAATGTTTGGTTTGAATTTATGTTATGTGTGGCCTGAAAAATTGTTAATCATTTAACAAAAGCATTAGTAGCACCCTTTTAAGCTTGCCTATTGCTTTCTTCACTGAACCGCTTTCCCATGGTAAAACCTTGTCTGCTGATCAGAATTTGATTTGCCACTGTGTGTTCTTGTTGCTCTTTTCTCCATTCATTGCTCTGGGCAATGAGAGCCAACGCTCGGAAATTACTGCTTTTTACTGCTGGAACATCTGACTGTGTCTGATGGACTGCTGGAACATATCCTCACAATTCACCTTCAGCTTTACTTACGATATTTCACTTAAATAGCTCTCTGTAGAGTCTTCATGCTTCATACTGGGGATTTTAACCTGTAACTGGTTCAAGTGACATTGAAATACCTTCTTTTTCCCCTGGAAGCACAGATTAAGTCTTGCCTTAAAAGGTAGAGGCCTGTTCTACTGCAAGAATCAGCATCATAATGTTGGTGCCAATTTCTTTGTAAAGCCAACTCAGCCAGCAAATATTGTACAGAGGACCCGTACATGACCTCATTCCCAAACAGGGACTTTGTTTCCCCTTCTTTCATAGATATCATATTGTAACTAACAAAGGCAATTGCAGATTGCTTTTTCTGTGCAGACCGTTGTATCCTTGCTTTAATGCTGGTATTGAGTTCTTTCTTCTTGGGTTACTCTTTCAGTTCCTTCTCATATTGTCAAATTACATCACAGTAGCTGGTTTCACCTCAGTGATACTTGCCTGTTTTGCTCATGAACAGAAGTCATTGGTTGAACTGTATTGCTTCATGAATTCTCCATTCTCTTAGTATTGCTTAAATGTTGTAGCAAATTAGAGATATTGATCTGATTCAACTTGGCCATGTGAATGACTTTTTTTTTTTCTTTTTTAAGAAAGAGAATCCACTGCATTAGAATTTCTAATTTGTCACAAAATTGTCTTGTAGGTTGTGACAGACTCATCAATAGTAATGAAAAGAGAAAGATCTGAACTAGAAATTATTTTGCTTCTATTCTTGTCTAGTAAAACCAGTTTCTTTTCTTGAAAGATATTGAGTCTGCAGTCTATTATAAACTAACTGTAGGCAGACATGTTTTTTCTTTCTGATTTGAAGGTTAAATACTTGCATGTAAAATTGAAATGGACTCCAGAGTTTAATTATTAGAGAAGAGGCAAGAAGGTCATCTTTCATATGATTAGATAGAGGCGTTATCCAGTGAACAGTATCATTTTATTGTATGTATAAAGCTAGAGGAAAATACTTTTTCTGGTAGAAGGCATGGAACAAAATGTATTTTCCTGTTAACGATATGAAAGGAATGACCTTCTTTGTATATTCTTTAACTTCAAAATGTCAGTACGTAAGACTTCTGAAATAAATTCTGAACGTGGTCTTGTCCTTGATGTGTGAGAACTTCTTGAGACTTCAGCTAATTGTTTTGATAGGTGATCAGGAAATAAAATGTAGAAAATACTTGATGTATCTTTCAGCTCTGAAATATGACTACATTTTTTTTTCCTCTGGCCCTAAGTATATATTGTTCTTAACCTTTGGTCCTGTAAAATGTTTCAGCCTGTAACTGGAGAATATCCAATTTTAGTTCAGAGTTACTGTTTAAATGGTGATGCAAATGCATACCTTACTGATAGAAGGATTGTGAATGTTTGACTGTAGGGCAAAACCATGAATAGTAGCTTAGAGACTCTCCAAGAATTTGTCGTGCTTAAAAATTCAGACCAACTGCAGAAAGGTGTCTGTGCCTCTGCGTGAATAGATGTGCCCTACAGCTCTTGAACTTGCTTTCAGTTTTTGAACATGTTGAGCTATATCAGCAAGGCAAGCTGTATATTGTTAATAAGGTTTGTGAAGTAACTGTTAATGTAAGTCTGAATTCTGAGGCATTGACAAGAGTGGATCATGGTTAGATCCCTCCATGGTTAGATCGATGTTATGGCTTTGGATCTGGATCGCTGCTATTACTTGGTATGCATGCTACTTAGGGCCCTGAGTGCCAGCCCAGCACCTCTGGACAGTCAAACGTGAAGCATAGAAACTAAAATTCATAAACTAGAGCATTGGCATGAGGAGTTCAAGCATGTTAAAGTACATATTAGATTGCTCTAAGCTCTCCATGTAGAATATTGATTTATCTTTGCCATATAGTAAAAATGTCAGTTACATTGCAGTTCTGCTCTTTTTTTTCGCTGCAGTACTTGAATGTTTTCCAAGAAGAGTGTTTGTGGAACAAAACTGACTTCTCAGTGGAAAATAGCAAAGTTCCCTAGTTGTTTAAGCTTGACTCATGACATAATAGCTGGGATAAAAATTTAAGATGGTGCAGAAATTCTGTCTGTATTAGTGAAGAGTGCTATGTGCTCTACTTGTGTTTTATATGCTATATAAAAATAAATTTTATATATTATATTTAATACTTTATATTATATATCTTATATATGATAATATACAAAAATGTGTTACCCGAAAGGAATCATTTTCCTCAGATGCCTTTTAAGAGAGAGAACAGAGAAGCTTAACTTTATCAGGGCTGAAAGTAAATCTTACCTCTTAGTAGAGGGGGAAAATAGCTACACAAGAATGTTTGCACAGGCCTAGTCATAAGACAAAGTCAGTTAAATAATCCTATTGTGCTTCCATGTAGGTAGCTGAGATAGTTGGTGAAATTTGGGATTAGAAGTTGACATGAGGCAGGACACTTGTCTCCAAAATTTCTAGCTGGTAATTTCTGTTCTGCTCCCAATAAAGCCAGTGTGCTTGGAAGTCTTTGCAGCAAGAGAGACTCTGTCTCCCAGAGCCTGGGGGGTGCTGTGGGGATGCCCGGTGCCAGGCGTGCTGCGTTGGCACCCGCCTGCGAAAGATCCAGGCACTTCCCACTGAATCAAGAAATTGGGATTCGAAATGTGATGGAAACGCTCCCTACAGGAAGAAGAGAAACAAACAAACAAAACAGAAAACAGAAATCATCTAATCGTCCTTAACTTTTGGGGTGCACTTTTTTTCTCTTGTGTAAGCAAGAGAGAAAGCCCCACTGGAAATGTTGGTGAGGGAGTTAGGAATTGTGCCTGTGTGTGCAGTGCTGCAGGTGCTGAAAGTGCTATCTTTGTCTTTATTAACTGAGGAATATTAAATCCTTTTCAGTTCTCCCGGGCTGTGCTTCATGCAGCGCAACTCCTAAATGTGTTTTTAAATGAGATTTACCCAGTTGGATAATTTTGGTTAATACAGCCTTTGGAAAAATAGAACGGTGCATGCCATATATGGTGACCTCCTCCTTCAGATACAAGAACTTTGGTACTTGCCTGTTCTGTGAGGGTCTGTGCAGTTAAGGAAGACGAGCATAGACTTACTGGAGTGGAAATCTCCCTCCCTTACCGCAGCTGTGGGGGCCAGTGCTACAGCCCTATAGTGGCTGAGACTGCCCTTTATCTGCCCTTTATATCAGGACCACGTCTGCCCAGCATGTGAATAATGTGCACTTGATCCGAATTCTTGCAAACAGACAAAAATGCTGTGTTTCAGACAGTGACTTTTCTTCTCTTCCCCCTCCTCCCCACACGTTCAGCTACAGATGACTATATTTGACTTTTATATACATTTTCAAAATGCATCTCAGGGTGATGCTAGGAGAGAGAGAGATTTTTATGGCTGTATTTGGCTGACATGCTGCTTACTCCAGTCCAGCAAGGGGAAGGTGGTTTCTGTTATTAGAAAGGAAATTCTGTGCGTGCTTCCCCTCGCCTCCTGGGAGCAGTGGGTTTGACTCTTGATCCTGTCCACCCGCTGGGATCCAAGGCATCCTGCTGGCTCTGCAGCTTTCTTGTCTGTGGGGGAACTGCGTTCAGTTTTGACTGAGATTTTGGAAAAAATCTCAGTCTGCCTTTGTCTGGTAGTAATTGAGACAAGAGATTGATTGCTGTTGCCTTGGGCTGATTACAAACATAATCTGTGCTTTCCTCTTCTCCAGGACCCTCTTTCCACACAATAAAACCCAACCGAGCAGCCCAAAGTAACCGAGCAGACATTGCTGCTTAAAAGGAAAGGAATAAAGGGCGAAAGGAAGGACAGGACAGAACAATTTTCTGCGCTCACTGATGCCGGGCAGGGACGTGTGCTTGTCTTGCTGCAGAGCTGCTCCTGCTGTCGGTGGGAAGCCCAGCAACGCAGCGGGAATTGCGTGCATGTCTTTCATCCCTAAGGGATCGGTTACAGTCACTGTGCTCCCATGTGATCCACAACGCAAATTGCTTTTTGACCCGTCCTATCGTTTATTGTCATTGCTCGTTGCCAGGAATTTTCTAGATTCTCCCTCTACTGCTTTTGCTCATGGTAACTTTCATTGCTGTCCCGTGGTAGTTATATAGAGTAGGTGTTATTGGGAGCATAGCAGGGGGCCAGCTTTCCTGTATCCCTCATGGCACAGGCGCTTAGGAATGAGCGACTTAGTTTAATGCCAAGTCAATTCTAGAAATAAATGAATTGTAGTTATAGGTAAATGTCTATGATCTGCTTTGGAAGGAAGATACTGTTTTGTTTGATCCAGTTTTGCTGAAATCAGTCTTCAATATGATGATGTAGTGGATTTGAGAAACAACTATAATTTCTTAAATTTTCTGAAAAATAAAGCAAATAAGGATAAAAGAATAAAAATAGAAGCAATAAGGTTCCTGTTCGCTGCTCTGGAGATTCAGCTGTGTTTGAATAGTCTAACTTGACAGTTCTCTTGGATTAAATCCACCATTAGTATTTGGTTATTTAGTTTATAATGACTTCTGAAATAAAATTCTATCAATGTCAAGTTAGAAAATGAGTGCTATTGTGAGTGACAACATATACGTTCAGTATGCTCACTTTGTAATTATGTTTAAAGTTCCATGGCTTATCTAGGAGTGACCAAATACACAGATAAGAACATAAACTGAGTGTCAAAACTCCCTGTCTATCTGTTGGATATCTTGCAGGAGCATATGCTATGTGAAATGCAAGTGTTCTGATTTTGGATTGCAAAGATCTTTGTTTTAGGGTCTGAATGTGGTACATTAACACAATTCACATGATACAATTAGTGTTGGAATGTGATACAGATCATTGCAAAAGGGAAATGTTTAAAAATGTAAATGCGTATTTCAAGTAAAATAAAAAAAATAGGACCTTCATTTCACTTGCATGAGGATCTCTTTATTCAGTTAGGAATTATAAGGTGCTTTTAAATCATTTACTTCCACTCTGAAATTTTGTTTCACTTGAGTGATGCATATTGGCCACAGTGTAAATGAGATTTTTGCTCGGGGTGATCATGATAATCACATTAAACCCTACGAGTTAAAAGTGGATAGAATAGGTTGTTAGATAAAGTGAGATATATAACGATTCTGGTAAATGCCAGTTTGGCCACACATGTTTGAAGATACATCAGAGTGACTATTTTCACTTGGCTTTGGGGGTAGAATATCGCCCTGGTATTGTCATGTTAAGTTTTTGCTATTATTAAGCTTGTACTAAATATTCTGGAATGTGAAGGGATGTTTTCTTATTCTATAGACTGCAGAGGGAGGATTTCAGTTCTTTGCTTCTGAATTGCATGTGTGAATTATAGGTGAGATGAACACTGTTTTCCATTCTCCTTTGGTTCATAGAAAATCTGAATATGGTCATAATAGGTGTATAAAAAGCTGTGCTTTAGAGGGTTTTATTTTGTATCCTTCACATGTGTATTTTTGTATCGCCTTTTCTGAAAACAAGCCCCCAAACCCTATCTCCTCTTTGGAAGAAGAATCAGATTTTGTGAAAAGTTGTATGGAAGTTTCTTACAGACCTTCGAAAATGACTGTTGTTGTTTTCTAGATAAAGATTTCACTACTACTATGTGACGCTCATGTGAAAAAACACAATGGATAATAAAATGACTTTTGTAGGCCTTATTTAACAGTTGACAAAACTGTTACGAGAGCACAGAATGCTTAGTATAAATCTTTTTCTTAAAAACCTCCTATTTTCCTCCTTTTAATTATAAAATAAAATTTTAAATGATGGAGCAAAAATAATTCAAAAAGACAAATCTTGCTTCTCACTTTTTTTTTTTTTTTTAAATAACAGGGCTTTATTTGTCCTCTGTGTATGAAGTCTCATGGATCAGCTGAGGAACTGTTCAAGCACTATGAAGCAGTTCATGATTCTGGCATTGATTCAACTCACGGAGGGGAAAGTCATCTGTCACCCAACAGGTGGAACAATATTCCTTTGTGCATGTGCTTTTGTATCAGTATTGAACTGCTTCTAATTACAATGCAGGCTGTATTAATTTGAGCACTTAATTATGTAGTAGAGTATTTACATGTTCATGCCCCATTTCTAAATACAATTAAAAAGCAGCTTGAAACTTATATTGGCTGATATTGATAAATAATAGATTATCATCTATTATTTAGCAGGTCTGTATGTTTATATTTTTAATTATATCACCTATTTCTCCTGCAGCTGGCAATGTTGCGTTGCAAACTGGTATCATTTTTAGGATCAGAGTGAAAGATTGTTTTCTGTGTTCTTTCCAGCATAGAAGGGAAATTGCATTTTTTGAGGGGTGATGAAGGGTGGGCAACCTTTGAGAATGAGAAGCAACTTGATTTTATCACTTAGTTGTTACGGTACCGGGTAACTATATCATCACTGTTTGCTGTGCTATGTTCCCATTTGGCCTAATTACTTTCAACTCTGAGAACTTCGTGTTGCTAACACTCCTTCTAACACTTCCACAATCCAGAAACTCCATGCTATAGAAATCTTCTCTAGTTTATTTTATTTAACTCTTTGGTCAAATCTGTATGGTTAAATATATTCCCAGGCAACCTATCAGGTGGTTTAATTTCTGAGACCAGCAGTATATAGCAGGAGCTGATAAGATGAAACTTACTCTCTTACTTTTTTTTTTTTTTTTTTTTTTTTTTTTTTGTAAAAAAAGAATATAAAAGGTAACTATTTTCAGGTGTTGTCTGAATGAAGGTATATATCTCCCCAATATTCCGCAGAGCTAGAAGAGCCACTAGCTGGCAAGAGCCACTGTTAGTAGAGGTCTTGTCTTCATGCACTGGTCTAGAGGCCCCTCTTCATGGCTGTTTCCACTCTCTTCCAACCATGGTGGGTCTCTGGCTGCATTCCCTGAACACACGATTTGCACTGACAGTGTCGAAGCTGCTGAGAGGAGGCTCTGAGGCCCATAAACACTTTTCTTAACAGGGCGATGGAAGGAGGGGCTGCAGGTAACTCACCATGTTGAAGAAACAGTTACGCGGATAAAAAAAAATGCCAGTCTTAAAAGACATTTTCAAGGCACATGTCTAATGGCAAAATTTTAAAATGGACTTAGAATAGTTACAGAATTTGTAGCACTGATTTTTTGTCAGTAGTCTGTCATTAAGGCTTCTGGAACATAATGATTGTGCTTCTCAAGTATGATCTCATTTTAACATGTGTGTCTGCTTTGACAAAACTATATGGTATTGTATAGTGTCTTTTATATGTCAGATGTGCTCGGCTCGCAGGTAGCAGTAATGCTGCAGACATAGCTCTTAGATAACAGCCATGAGATGTAAGTATGATCTCCAAAAGGAGCTGAATTATTTTCCGCTTATATTTAAGGGGGATTCTGTAGGGCAAGTCCTTCCTCTAGAGGAGTTGTTGTGGCAGTGAGGTTAGGTTTGCATGCACAGGAGATGAGCAGGAAGGAGTGTGCCTGGAGGATGGACTAAACCCACAGCCTGTATGTCTTTAGTTTTTCTTAACTGTGCAGGGAAAGAAAAGCAGTAAGCAAAGTAAATTGATACTGCTTTTTAAAATGAGAATCCTGTGACCTGCCTGTTCAAGGGCGGTGGATTTTTTCAGATGGTGCTATTTTTACAGTCGTTTTTATTGCCTTTGTTCACCAAATGTATGAGAAGCCAAAAAACAGTGGATGTGGAGGATAATTTGAAAGAAAAATGGGGAGTCAAATAGTTTGGAGAGACTAAAAGAGAGCAAAATTAGGGCTCCATACATGAAGAAATGGTATGGTACCATAAGAGTTGCACTGGGTTTCCTGTGAGCACACTTGCTTGAGAATATTCCTTCTCTGTCTGCTTTAAACCCTTTTCGGCTGTTACAACTTGACCAGAAATGGTACTTCTAGCGGAATAATAGCATTCATATGGGGGAATAATTGGTCATAACTGTATTGTTTATATAGTTTATGGAAGATTTGTTTTTATGCTTACATATTTCCAATGCCAACCAGATGTTGGCTGGTGAAACTTTTTCTCTTGACTCTCAACAGTTTGAGGACAAGTGGTTTTGTTTTCTCTTGTAAAATTGAAAAGATGATCAAGGTCAGGGAGTTTGGATGGTATGAAGGGAGTCTGGTGAGAGCTGTTGTGTAATTGAGCTGTTTCTTCCACATAGTGTGGTGTTCTTTAATGTTTCTCAGTTGTGTGTTTGAGAAACTTCTCTTTCAACATAAACATTTATTTTTCAAGACAGACTACCCTGTTAAGGAAATATTCTGATCTACAGCAGGGAACTGAGCAGGTTGGCTGCCTACAAGTGAGCCCACAAGTGATTTGTGGGACCAAGTTAGGAGGTGAACTGCCTTATTTAGTCAATAGAAAGATGCAGGTGCTATGAACTACATGGTATCCTTTTCCCTTCCGTGCCATGTCATTTCCAGTTAAGTGCCAAGAGAAAATCCTGCAACTATACCTGGTGCGATCTTGCTAGACCGTTAGTGCTCAGTGCTGTGCTCAGGTAGTGGCATTAAAGACGTGGCGGGAATGTTGTGGAGCAGAAGGAAAAGGTAGTAGGAATTTGTCAGGTGGCAAAGCTGAGGATGTGCTGGGAGGAGTGTCAGAGAGTAGGGAGGGAATGCAGCATGCTCAATGGGGAAGGGGTGATTTGGTGAGGATTTGGGTGGCAGTAAGAAAAATAAAATAACAGTTTGAGAGTGATCCTTTATGCTTTTTTCTTCTTCTTTTTTTCTGTTTATTTTTTCACTGGACAGTTAATCCAAATTGAGCTTTCATCAGATCACTTTCAAACAAAATGGCCTTGGGGTTATCAAGACTAATCCTGTTGAGGGTGTTTGCATGCCTAGCTCCCCCTCTTAACCTTTCCCTGTCCTGTCTCTTCTGTACTACAAACTATTTTCATACAGTCCAGAAACTTTTTAACTATTATAGACCAGTGTGTCTTCAATAATTCAGTGTTACACAAACTTTTAATTATTACAAAGACCAATGGGTCTTCAATAATTCAGTGTTACACAAACTTTTAATTATTACAAAGACCAATGGGTCTTCAATAATTCAGTGTTACATATCCGATATGTGTTCTGGCCCAGCTTCAGTACAGTCGACTGTGTTTCAGTTGCCTGAGATTTTACTTCTAATATGTGAATTTTAGCTAATTTGCCTATATGTGTGAGAAAGCTGCTTCCTCTGCCCCCATGTGTTCTGGTTTGCAGCTATGAGTAAGATGGCTCAGTAGAATGATGTTTGCAGACAGAGTTGACATCACTTTGTTCGTTCATGTGTCAGTATGTTTCCCTTGCTTCTTGATGACCCAAACATGACAGTAATATTCAGGTGTAGATTGAATCTGTTCTTTTCCAGCTTAAGTAAGGAACAACCCCCCACCCCGTACTCACCCTAGTAGTTGAGATAAAAGAAGCAGCGTCTTTGGAGGAAGGAGTGCCGCAGCACTGGTGCAGCAGCTCTGCGTGGTAGGAAGGTGAGGGAGTGTGTGGATATTCACACGCACACGTGTGTCTGCTGGAGCAGGCCCTGCAGCGTTGCTGCGGTGTGAACAGTGAGGATGGGTGTGTTGGCACTGTTGTAACGACCCCTGCGTCCCGTGCTTGGGGCGGCTGAGGCTCGGTGAGGCAACGTTCGCCTCGTGTTTGTAGTTATGTAATTCTGTAAAGAGACCTGACATTTAGAAGGGTGCTGTCTGAACTGATCAGCAGCAGTTTTAGCCTTGGATCTTGTGTTCGTGCATGGCAGGAAGCTTGAGCATGAAATTTGAGAATTTAAAGTCCCACGGCTTTAAACATTCATGGTGTTAAGTGAGTGTATCTGTGGGGCATACTGGGGAATTGCTGTGCGGAGGTTAACTTACATAATGGCATGTTTTGGAAGGAGTAGGACAGCACACTCTCTTTTACCTGAGATAAAAAGTGAAGGAGAATAGACCTGCCCTCTTTGTAAGATGTATAAAACAATTATACATCCCAATGCAAAGCTTTGCTGTTCTGAAATCATGTGGTCAAGCTGATGCATCAACTCTTTTCATATATAAAGAAGGAGTCTGTGATTCTTCTTTCTTTAAAAGATCATGTCTATGCCCTGCATATATCTTTAGTTACTTTGTATGTTTTAGCAATTTTCGGGTGGTGATATGAATGTGAGCGAATGAGTGTCTATTAATTTTCTTTGTTCCAAATTTTCAAAAAATATAGCCTCCTGTATATAGCTGTATATATTATATTTACATAACATATTTACATAATATGTGGTTGTAACTATCTTCCAGTTACTTAATATATATGATAACTTACACTGAAAGTATAAATGACAAAACATAACCACTGCATATTCTTTTTCTCCACTTCATGGATGTATTTATTCAGAGATGAAGTATCACTTCTCCGACAAGAAGTCCAGGACCTGCAAGCTTCACTAAAGGTTGGAAATGTTTTTTACTTGCATATGTTTCTTTGTTTCAAATTGCAAAGTATTTTCCTATCTTAAGCAGCCAAACTTACGATTTGCTCTTCCTAATCTCATTTTTTTTCTGTTCTAGGAGGAGAGATGGTATTCAGAAGAGCTGAAGAAAGAACTAGAAAAATTGCAGGGGCAGCAGCAGCAAGTAATTGCTTTAAAATACTTGAAGCAGGTTTATCATCAACATTGACATTGAAGATTAATACCTTTTTTTGTAAGGCACGTGGCCTGATTTAGTTAGTTCCATAACTTGACTCTTGACATGTTTTGAAAACAAAGTATATATATATGAAGTATATATCTGAAAGACAAAGTGATAGGTAGTGATTCTTCCATACTAGCTACAGGCTCAGTTCAGACCTTTACTTTTTGGTCTTATTCAGAACTCAGTTTATTAAAGAACATAAACTGAATGTGGTGATTCATCTCTGATGACAAACAATGGCGTTTTTCTTGTAAGAAACTGTGGGGAATGATAGTATGATTTCACAAAACCTCATACAAACTTAAAAAAAAAAAACCCTTTTTTACTCTAAGATGCTTAAATACTGAATTGTTATAAACCTCAGAAATTGCTTTCTGGTACTGTGTATTTTCAGAATGCTTATTGCTGCCTCTCTGCTTAATGTTTGTAACTTGTATTTTTAAGGTCAGATTTCAATATTGAAAAAAAGGGCAGGGGAGATTGTTACTGGAACGTTAAAAGGGGTCTGATAGTGTAGTGATTCAGGAAGCCAAAATCGTTTTGACTTTTCCAGTCTCCCTGCTATGGCTGTTTTAAATCAGTGATTTTTATATTGCTTTCTGGTTTTTGAGTACAGAAGCCTCTATTTCTGTGTCTTTCCAAAAGTGTGATCTTTTTTTAAGTAAACTATTAAAGTACTAATAGTTATTTCTACTGTCTAATGATACGTTTATTCTTCTGTTTTTTAAGGATTCTAAGTCTGATGGATTGACAACAGCTACATCTGCAGGTGGCTAATGCTTTATTATATTAATTTCTGTCACTGTTTTGGCATTTCTGAAGTTTCAGTGTAGCCTTTGGGTTGATGAAAATGCACTTTTGGCAAATTCAAGTGCTTGAATGCTGACAAATGAAGTTTACTGCAGGTGCTTAAGGTAGCTCCTGGCAGCTATGGTGTGGGGAATTGTTAGCAGATATTTGGTATTTGTTATTTCTAGGAGTGAGAGAGGAATTGTCATAACTGTAAAATCACCTCTCAGTCATAGTTTTGAACATGTTTTTAATGATTTCATATATTCAAGCATTTGGGATGAGTCTATTGCTGAGAAAGACAGTGTCTGTTGATGTTTAATCTACAGTTTTTGTCAACACTGATTTTATTCATTGATTTTCTCTTCTTGCTAGAAAAAGAAAACAATGAAATGTAATTTGTTTCTCAGGTCAATATTTTTTCCTCCGTGTTTTGTCTTCATGAGGCACCCATGGAACATAATTTCCTTATGCATGCATAAAGCATTTGGCTGGTCAAACTGTGAAGAATCACAGTTTTGGGCTCAGCATGTTAAAAAGATATGAAGGGATATTTGTTGACTAGTGGAAACCACTATGTCCATAATCCTTCATAGGACACGACTTGTGACAGGTTCCAGCATGATGAATGTAGATATTTATCTTCTAGCACTGTTATTTATTTTCCTAAAGCTAATTGGATGTTAAGGGAACTTGGATTAATTACTCCTTTATCTACTGTGTTTTATTATTGATGTGAGTAACTATATAACCTTGTCCTAAGCAACTTAGAAAATAATACTGTTCTTTTTTGTGGAACTAGAATCATTAGAACATCAACTAGAAGAGATCCAAGTAGAAAATTTTAATATTAAGCAAATGAAAGACTTATTTGAGCAGAAAGCAGCACAGCTAGCCACTGAAATTGTGGGTAAGTATATTAATGTGCAGTCTAATTCTTTTCCCTATTTATGCAACTCTTGTCAGTGATCATTTGTTCAACTTCCTTCTTAATTAGATCTTAAATCAAAATATGATGAAGAAACCAGTCTTCGGGAAGATGCAGAACAGAAAGTGACAAACCTGACACAAGAACTGCAGAAAGAGAGAAATACAATAGAAGACTTAAAGACAGAACTGGTATTGACATCACAATCTTAATGTTTTTTTATGTCATTTGTGAATCACAGAATGGCTGAAGTTGGAAGGGACCCCTAGAGATCATCTAGTCCAACCCCCCTGCTCCAGCAGGGTCACCCAGAGCAGTGGCACAGGGTGGCATCCAGGCGGGTTTGGAAGATCTCCAGAGAAGGAGCCTGCACAGCCTCTCTGGGCAGCCTGT